>CM050651.1:66555780-66608280 GCA_027574665.1 Rhynochetos jubatus | reverse complement strand
ATATATTAAAAATTATCCCTTAATCGAGTGGGGCTGGGGTTGCAGTTATTGGAGTCTTCCCAGAGGTGAAGTCCCCTTGGATAGGAACGGGGAGGGCTGCTCTTCGCCTCCCGTGCGATTCCCTTCGGAACATGTTTCAAAATTGCTTTAATCCACCGCTAAATTGAGCTGTTTTACTAACTGTCCACGATATCATAAACAGTTTGAGGAGCTAATGGACGAGATGTTATAAAAATAGTGGACGTAAGGCACAGAAGAGGCGATATATTCACCCAGGAGTGATGGCCGGGGACCCAGCCGCGGCAAACAAGCCCTCTTTGTCTCCCCCTTGCTTACATCACTTTCTAATTAGGCATAAAATTGTCTTCATACACTGGTATCGCTGGCTTCATAAACATAACCATTATGGTTCATAAGGACCCCATTGTGGGGAGCCCCTCTCAAAATAGAAAAGGATCTGGAGAGGCCCAGAGAAAAAAACATCCCCTTTGTTTTCTCTTTTGAGAAGACGGATGGGCAGTGTCACGCAGATGATTACTTTGGACTATTAAATTGTCAGAAAGGAAGAATTTCCCTATTAATAAAGGGATTATGGGAGAGCGATCGAGCTGGATGCTGGAGCCCGTCGAGGCGCGGGGATGATGGGGGGCAGCTCCGCCGCCTGGCCCGGCCCGGCCCGTGGGAGCCGCGGGATTCCCGCCGTGGCATTCCCGGGAACGAGCCCGGCCGTGGCTCGGTGCCACGCACTCGCGGAGCAGCGGGCAGCCCCATCCCGGCCCCGGCGCCGGGATAACTGGATGGAGATGGATGGAGCCGCCTATCGCCCCCGACGCGGTGTCAGCCCCCGGACAATTACTGTCTCCAGAGGGATGGACAGACTGACTGACACTGACCTCTGCCCACGAGCCCACTGGCGGCCCCGAGGAGCTTATGTGCAATTTGCTGGATTTCGTTTACAATAACCCGACTTGACATAAATAACTCTCCATGCTGTGTCTACGCCCGCCTGACCTCCTGAACTAGCGCGGAAACACTGCCGTATTGATCAGGGGAGCGGGTTTTTTTCTCTTTTTCTTCTTCTTTTTTTTCCGTTTTGGTCCGTGAAGATCCACTCCCTCGGTCCCCCGGTACCCCGGGCCGTGCGCTCCCCCGAGCCGGACCCAGCCCGGTCCCCGCAGGGAGCGGCAGCAGGGCCCGGCCGGTTCCCCGCGCAGTGCTGAACCCGGGAGAACGGTCCTTTTCCCTCGCACACCGTTTTCCCTTTAGGGCTCTTCCCTAACGTCAAAAAACGTCAGGAGTTAGGTTTCATGTCGCGACAGCCAGCAGCGAGTCACGACAGTCCGGGGAGGGCCGGCAGGGAAGCCCGGGGGAGCCATAGGTTCCCTGAAAGCCTCCTCTCCCGATCCTTTCTGCTCTCCGGTCCTTCCTCCCCGCCGGCCCCTTTCGGGACCTCCGCGGGGGCGTACGGAGTTGGGGGGAGAGAAATAACCGGGGACGAGAGCGCGGGGCGGGGGGGGAAAGGGAGTCCCTGGCAGGAGCCTTTGCGGAGCTGGGCCGGTGTTATCCATTTAGTGTGACATATGGAAATCTCCCGGCGGACCCGCGATTAAAGAGGCCGGGCCCTCCGTCCTTTATTCCCCTCTAACTTTTGTGTTAAATGGGAGCAACCCGGCGCTAACCCATCCCGGCTCCATGACCCAGTGAATGTTGACGCCAAGGCTGCCTTCCTTTCTGCCCATTCTGGGGCTGCCTCCCACGCAGATTTATGTATTTTTGATATTAAATTCTTTCTGTCATTAAGCCTGCTCTCTTGTTGACTTTCATTGACCCCTGCCCTTGTCCCCATACTTTTCCATATTTAATACAGGAACGGTTTTGCCGGTGCCCTCCCCTCTTTGTTACCTCCCGGTCGACTGCCGCCCCTAACGGCATGTGCTGTTTGCTCTGTTGTTGAACTTGGTGGGGTCACATAGTCTTGTGCTGTGATATCCTCCGCATTTCCAGCCCTGCGATTCTGGGGAGGTGCCTTGTGGAACAAGCCTTTTTTTTGCCCTAGCTACCGGCTTCCTAATGACTTAAGCAAACACCTTCGCTAATGATCCCCCGGGCTCCCTCATCCCCTTCGGGGTTTTGTTTAGCTGAACTCCTAATGCTCTGCCTGTCCCACTGGTAGCGTGGCCTCTCTGACCTGAGACATCGCAGCTCTTCTCCTTGGAGCGGGCTGCCTTGTCCAGCTCCGCCTGGGCCAAAGGCCAGGATCATGGGAGCATTGCATGCCACCAGCTGCTTGAGGTGACACCGAGTTACAAAGAAGAACCGCCAAAGGAAACTTCGGCTCACACAGGCAAATGAATGTGTTCATTTATCTCCTCTGACTCCACGGTTCGCGGCGTGCCTCAGCCCTACAGCTTGGCTGGGGGAGCGGGTAACGGCCTTCCCAAGAAAGATTGGCTCCGTTCTCCTCGGCCGGTCTGCTCAGTATCATTATGTGACCGGTTTTCAGAATTGAAGTTGCCTGGTGTTTTGATTCTTCCCTGCCCGTGCAGTTGTGCCCTGGAGGTCCCTTCAAAATGGATGCTAATTGTTGGGGCTGCACACTGCTGCCTGCTAAAATGCCCCAGAGCTCCCAGGCCCTGCTCCTCAATGGCTTAATTGACAAGGACTTGTCTGTATTTAGGAGCAGCTGGTCCAAAGCATTGGCACATCAGTGCAATCTTAACACAGCATCCCTAGCCTGGAGGAGTATGAGGGTAAACGTGGTTAAAATGAAGGAAGATTTATAGTCGGCCCCCTTGGGTAATGCGACAGAAGACAGCTACCAAGATTTTCCCTGGTAGGGGTTTCATTCATCAGCTTCCCAGCCTTGGTAACGTGTCTAGGAGCCACGTTCCAGCTATTATTAATAATAGGAGGTGGCCATTTAGCACAATTAGGCAGGTGACAGTACTCCACAATAATGCGTGGCCCTCAACAAGACGGGGAGCTGCTAGAAAACAGATCCAAGGCCCAGTGATGCCGGGGTTCTGCACTGCAGCGATGTCCCGAGTGGGTCCGGGGCTGGTCCCGGGGGGCAGTGAGCACTCACCTACCTGCGAAGCCCCCAGCCCAGTGAGCTGCCAGCTAAATCCTGGCTTTACCTTCCCCTTTACTCCTGGGAAAGGGCTTCTCTCACCGAAATGCCTCCTCTAAACCTGGGATGCCATTCTCCGAAGACGTGTATCGGGTTAAAAAAATCATCCTCCGTTGCGTTGCTGCATTTTGGATTAAGGCTGTATTTCATTGCGGATACACAGATGAAATACAGCTATTTTTTTCACGCTCTCTTTAAACGATTCTTCTCGCGAGCTTCCCGTTTATGCAATTTAAACTTATTTCATTTCTAAACGGGAACGCCTGGGTTTATTTTCTGCACGGGGTTATTCAGCGTTTTACAAAGAAGGTTTATGGCGTGGCTTAAAAACTAAGAGGGTTTTTTGTTGTTGTTGTTTTGCAATGTGTGGGAAATACTTTTATGTTCACACAGTTCGCCCCATGAATAGGGATAATAGGTTCGGGATCCTCATTGAAATTTGAAGTTTTTAAACAGAAATTCCCTAACTTTTGCTCGTTTTCTCAACTTTTTTCGTAGGAACAATGCCAACATTGAAGCCCTCGGTTGGAGTCTGCACAGTTGGAGATCTTTGGTGCCATTTTAGACATCTTTGGATTTCATCAATCAAACTGACTGCAATTTTCCATAAAAACCCTGAATTTGGGTCAGAAAGTGGGCAAAGCAGATAAAGATCGTTCGAGCTGTCTTATAAGATGATAAATAGATATCCTTTCAGTCCAACAATGCAAGAAGTGCAGTTTTGTAATTCACTTCCATTGGTTTTGAATGCAGTGAGTCGAAACAATTTATACATGTTTTCCCATGGTTAGAAGATGTCTTTACATACTTGTCAATAGTAACTTGACCTTTTTCCCCACTGAGCTACGAAGAGGTGCCTTTTTTTTTTTTTCCAGAGTACAGAAAAGGGTTGCTTTGGGTTTTATTTTTTTTTTCTTTCTAACCCCCTCCTCCCTCTCTTTCTTTTAGCGCCTAAATCAATAGGTTATTTCTTCTTATCCCGAGGTTTAAGCAGATGGTAGGTGGCTCACCCCAGCTCACCACTCTGCCGAGGAGGTATTTTGCTCTGTGCCGCAATGGGCGAGCGGCCCGAGCCAGGTTTTAGCCAGATCTGTTAGTTTTACCCGGTCTATTGTTGAACTTGGGGAATGGCCTTTTACCTAAGAGGGGGGAGAAGCCCTAAGAGACATCGATGGATCCTTCCAACCTGCCACAGCTGGTGGGGCCAAAGGGAAGGTTTCTGCCTCCCGGGTTTCTGGCCGCTCCAGGACTCAGTCCCACAGCCACCAGGCCGGAGGGAGAAGGAATATCTTGCAGGGGAAAATCTGTGCCCGGGTCAGCTCGTTAAATGCTCCACGCCCCCGGGTGGGATGGGGACAGTCAGCTAATTTCATAAGGGTGGCCCGCGAAGGTGTGGAAACACCTTTAGCATCACCGGCACAGGTCTGGAGGTGTTTCGGAAAGTAAGCCAAGAGCACTGGCCTGGGTCTGCAGGACTGGGGAAACTGAGGCACGGAGCCGCTTTCCCACGCTGGGTCTGGGAGAGGAATGTACCGGCTCCCGGTGCTCACCGGCTCCTGCCCATCGCTACGAAGCAAAGGACCGCTCTGGCAAGAGGACGGGCGAGAAGGATATGTATATACTGTGAGGCTTGAACTCCTCCAGCTTCCCTTGAGGTTTGCCCCCGGGTGGGGGGGGGCTCCACCGGGTCCCCACGCTCTGCCTGCGCCCAGCCCGTCCCGTCCCCCGGGGCAGAGCGCTGCAAACCGGCCCCAGTGCCGGGCAGAGGGAGCAGGAAGGTGATGGAGGGAGCAGGACCGGAGATAAGGCATTAGCTCTTGCCTTTCCTTCCCTCGCCTTGTACACGACAGCCCCGCTAAGTGCTGAACACTCCCCGCTAATGGATAATGACCTGCGGTGTGCAGCTGCCTCCTGCTCCTCAGATAAAGGCTGCTTTTACTATTAATTGCATTTGTAACGTGAGCGCAGTAGCTTCCCAGCTAAAACAACCCGGGAAGGGCAGCATCCACGTTGCGGCGGGCACAGCCTCCCTCCCGGAGCACCCGGACCCTTCTGCAGGGCGCAGCCGGGGTCCCCGGCCCCTCGATGCTCCCTCCGCACCGGTGCCCGGAGCCGCAGCTGCCGCGGAGCCGAGCGGGGGCTTTGCCCGGCGAAGGGGGGAGCGGAGCCTGCGGTGCCCCAGCTCCGAGCACCGAGGGTCTGCCCAGCGGTACCAGGGCCGGGCTGGGAATCGTGCGGGCACCAAAGAAAAGCCTCCGGGCAGCTGCACCCCGCACGCGGCTGTAGTGGGGCTGCGGGAGGATTTGGGACACCTTGGCAGAGAGAAAACACATCTTCGGTCTTGAGCCTCTCAAAAAATGCCTCTTTGTGCTTGTAGTTCCGCAACAGGACCTTAACGAGAGACGCGCGGCAGTAGTTACACAAGGTTTTGGGGACTAGCCACTCACATTCGGGCTGCACGTACAAACAGCGCGATAAAAATCGTAATTGAATTCTTTGGGAGCCTTCCACTCCGTCCTAAACGTCAAAACTGACGCTATAAACGAGCAAAAGGATTTCTTCCTTGCTTCCTCGCTTGTTTTGTCCCTAAGCGAGGGCCCGCGGGACCGCGGTGCGCTCCCGGCCGCGGGCGTGCAAAGGCGGGCGACCCCGGGACCGTCGGCGGGGGATGCGGGGCCGGGACCTGAGCCGTCCCCGCGGCCGTGTGCCGCCCCCTCCGCGACCCCCGCTTTCTTGGTATTTTTTTTTCCTTTTTCTTATTCTTTTCCCTTTCCTTTCTTCCTTTTTTTTTTTTTTTAAATTTAATTCATTTTATTATTTCCCTTCCTTCTACCAGGCATAAATTCAAGGACACTCTTGAAGCTAAAACTGACCCTAGAAACATCCCTTTGTCAATATCTCTCTTTTCACTCACCGCTCCTCGGTGACTCCCAAGGGGGAAAGAGCAGCGTGTCCCTAAGGGGAACCCCCGGGTGTGTTCGCACGATGAGCGCAGTTCACGCACCCGCGCGGGCATTGGCGGAGCCGCTTCCAGCGGTGGAAATCACCCTCCCGGTTCCCCACTGTTTAGCTTCCCTCCCTCAGGCCAGGTGTAAGCGTGTCTTTCGGGCTCACTCGAGCCCCACGACCTGTCTTGGAGGGAGAATCCTATTTGTCCTTGCCTGTGTTCCCGCGTGGGGCCGGACACTCGCCAGTGGCCCGGGCTGGGACAGAGCTGTGTCCCGTTGCCCCTGGGCTGGTTAGCTGGGACGGACGGGGCGCACCGGTCCGGACACACCAGGCTAGAGCCAACCTGGACCTGGGGCCGGGCGGGCGGGGGCCGGGGGCTGGCGGGAGGTGCCCTCGGCCGGGGCGGGCGGTGCCACTCACGCCGGCGGGGGGCTCGCAGCTCGCCGCAGCCCCGCTCCCCGGTCTCTCAAAGCCCCTTTCAGCCTCTCTGCGGGCTCCTCACCGGAGGAGGCTGGAGCTACATAAAAGCGCATTATGAAAATTATAATATCGGGCCCAGAGCATGTCCGCGGAGGCAGCTCTGCAGCTTTCAGGCATTGAGCCCCTGTTCAGCTGGGCTGAGCTGCAAAATATCCATTTGAATTCGGTGCTTGAATGGAGCAGCAGCAAGAACAACAAGGACCGGGGCAACAGAGCTGCCTTTATCCCCCTGCAACTTCCCCCTGCTTGGCCATTCCTTTCCTGTTGCACCTTTCTCGCTTATGGGCAAATTCAAGGGCTTTTCTTATTCTCTTTTCTTCTTTCTTTTCTCTGAGCCTGAAGGGGGAAAGGAGTGGCGGGGGGAGGACGGGGGACGTGTGCGGGAAAGGCCCCGTGCCCTTCCCTGCCTGCCTCCCCGCAGGATGCTCCCCGGAGCCGGCGGCTTGTCTGGTTGCAGTGCCGGAGGGGGGAGAGGGGGGAGTAGTACCAGGCATGCCCTTGCCATGCAGAGCAGAGCTCCCCCCCCGGCACTCGGGGGTGAAAGAAGCCTCTTTCTCCATCCCGGAGAACCGCCCGCTCTGCCTGCTTTAGCCTAACACGGGCCGCAAGCCCCGCTATGGTGCCGCCGTCGAGGCTTGGTTCGAAGGGCCGCTTTAAGGAGCCGGGGGTGGGGAGCGACGGGGGAAGGGGGAGGCCGGCTTTGGCAGATATGATCTATGGAGGCAGATGAGCCGACCTGCTATTCAAAATATTACCCATTGTGTTGGTAATGGCCCGTTTATGAGTGGAATAACCCCTTTAATATTAATCGAGCCTTTTAAGGCCGCGGTTTCCTGGGCGCTGGGCAGGCGGGCGAGCAGCGCAGGTGTTGGGGCAACCTGTGCAGGCGGTGGCCCGGGCCGCGGCTCCCGGCGCAGGCAGCGAGCAGGTGCTGGCGGGCCGCGCACCCTCTGCGCCCGGGCGAACAAAGGCTCGGCTCGCCCGGGGTCTGCGAGCATGAAGAATTGTTTAATTTCAGGGGAAAGTGAAAGGCTCTGCTTCTGCCGGGACGTGACATTTCCTGTGGTGAAGCCTGCATTGGCTGCTAATAGAGATCTAATTGATGGGTGAAGTCCCATTTCCGCGCTTTCTCCTTTATTGCTCCATCCAGTCTGTTGCAAAATATAACCTTAATCTGATTTAGCAATTCCTCCAGGATTCGGTGCAAGCTTACAGCACAGGAAAAATCGTTATTAAGAAAGTTAAAATACAGACTTGGATTCATGCGTTGCCTTTTTTGTTGTTTGAAATTTTTTTTTTTTTTCCCAGGCCCAACCCTTCCCAGGATCCTGGCATTTAACACGTTCCCTTTCGGTAGTCACTCCGGGTTTTATGACTATTAATATCAGAAGGGAATCGGCGATCACGCAGCCGCCCCTCTTTGTTTTAGATGCATTTTGGAGCCGAGCTGCGGAGCGCGGCGCCGGGCGGGGTCTGACGCGCAGCCCCGACGGGGCCGCCCGTCCCCGCCGCATCGCGGCCGGCAGCGCACCGTCACCCGGGGTGGCGATTGACGTCCCAGGATCAAAATGCAACGATAAATACAAACCGGCACCGTTGTACTGGAGCTGATTTATCTCTCTCTCCCGGGGGATAACCTAACAGGTTTATGTCGAACAGGCAGGGACGGGACTCGGTGGCGACCGGCCCGCCCGCTCCGCGCCTGCAGCGCTTGTGCACGGCTCCTGCAGCCATGCGGAGGCGTCGGGGGCAGACACCTCTACCGCCTTTACACCTCGGGGCTGTTTAACGGGGCGGGCGGGACTGCTGGGTGCACCCCGTCGGGGCCGAGAGCCCAGGCGGGCGGTGAATGGGCTCCTCGAACCTCCCGGCCAGGCTCATGTGCGCAGGCAGCGGACGAGGCAGCGAAATTCCTTTTAATTGATTCTTTGCCTTTTTCTTCGGCTCTCCCCCCCTCCCCATCCGCGCTATCTGGGATAGCGAGGAGTGTACAGGCATTCTGGACCTATACAAACTCTCCTCAGTCCCCCTTGATAGGTTTAATGAGGCGGAACGCGATGAAGGGGATTTGAACCGGTCTAAATGATTGATGAAGCCTGGGGCAAGGCTGAGCTTTTTCCGGATAAAGCCCCATACATCCCCTTATAATGGCTGGGTAGTGGCAGGGCTGGGCTCCTTCAAAAGCCGTGGCCCAGGCGCATTGAGAGGAAACAGGGAGGGAAGGTGCTCTGTTGTTACCTAATCAGCCTGTGCACTGAGCCACCAGCCGCCTGAAGCGGGAGAGCGCTGCCGGGGAAGCGGGGCGGGTGAAAGGGGGCATTTCTGACACACTCACACGCACACGCGCGCACGCACCCTCACACCCCCGCGGAGCCCCGTCGGGCACGGCACCCCCGAAGGCACGGCACCCCCGACGGCATGGCGCGGCTGGCAGCTCCCATTCACCCGCTGGCTGATGGCGATGGGTCCCCGAGCGAGGGGACACGGGTCTGCCCTTAAAAGCAGAGTCCTCCCGCCGCAGCCTGGAGCAGGGGTGGCGGCGGCGGTGCCCATCGGGACGTGATCCCGTCCTGATGTGACCTCACACCCGCAATACGCACCCGCAACCCCGATGGGCGTGGGGACAATGGCATACAAGTCACACAAAGCGGATATTTAAATAAAGGGTGGTAAAAGGTCCTTCAGTGTCCAAACTGTTTTGGTGGAAGAGGGCCTACAAACCTGATGTCATATTCCACGGGGCTCTGAGGTTCCCCACGGCTCCTTAGCTGAGCTGGGAGAGATGTAAGCCAAGCCTGGCTGCTAGGGAAGGTGAAGGTTGGGGCCCCGTGGCCCCAGCATGATGGTGTTTCTGGTGGAAAGACACTCTGGCAGGCAGGGCATGAAACTGAGTCCCAGATCCTGGTTTGCAAGGAGTGACAAGTTCCCCAGTGTGGTGTGTGGGTAGATCTGTGTAATCTTTCCTCAGGTTAAGCCTCTTTTTTTTTTCTCAGGACTAAAATGGCTTTTTTGAGGTAAACTAAAACTAATGCCACATAAAGACGAGATGGAAATGCCCTTGGTTTATAAAGACCAATTTGCAAACATATCTCGTTGAACATCATGGTCTACAACGAAGAAGCTTATTCAGGTCCCACAGAAGTAAGCAATTCACCGATTAAAGTGTGCAAGATGGTACCTCAAGTATATGTATATAGGGACAGACATTCCATGTGTCCTAGTATTGTGTAAAATCTGTGGTAGGAAAGAGTCCTGCGTAGGTATGAGTCCTCTTAAGGAGTAATCTTCTAAACCTTGTCCGTGTCTTTCCCCTTAACAATCAAACACAGTCAGACTGCAAGGACAAGAACATTTTGAGATGCTGCTGTTAGGATTCCTGGGATGGATAAAAAAATCTTGTATTATTCAGTACAGCTAAGTACTAGAAATGGTCTTTTCCCCTTTTATAGTACTTGAAAGTGCATCATGAGAAGGGGTGGTTTGAATAATTTTTACAGTGCTAGAATTCAATAAACTAATGAGAACCGGTTGTAGGGGAAAAAGGATGACTATTCAGTTTTTCACTTCATCTCTTATCACTTGGGATAAGGATCATTCACCTTCGGGAACAATACCTCAATCCTGAATCAGATAAAAGTCTTACTGTAGTCAGCAAGGCTAAAATCTGGTTCACTTTATGAAATCCCACTGACTTCCAAGGAACTATTTACACCCACAGAGTGAGCAGGTTTAAGAGGGATGAAAGTATCAACCCTTGCAGATGTGAACTGCATCCTCGTCATCTGCCTTGGGGTGTGAGTATTCACACCAGTGGTTGGCAACAAAGATAAAAAAAGCCCCACTGTAATAGAAAAACTCCACTGACTTCAGATAACTCAACATTTCCTGAATACCAGGAAGTTAAGAAAGAATAATAGAACAAGTTTATTGAGAAATGTGTATGAAGGGTGAGTCATGATTATTGTTGTCTTCCAAAAGCGATAGTGTTTTAGGAAAAAAAAAAAAAAAAAGGACAAAAGAAATCAGTGAGTTAAATGAAATTATTACTGCATTGTAATTTGTCTCTGAAAAGCAAACAAAGACATTTGGAACAATGGAAAGAGAAACTGCTGGTTGTCTCTTCCTAGACATGAACTCTATTAGACCTATCAATCTCTTTTTATCTCTAAATTATCTTGATTTTATTATTAATAATAACATTACAGCATATCTTACCCTAGTCTACATCCAAGGATCTCAAGGCATTTTACAATTATTAACGAATGAGCAGAGCATGAAAAAACTCCTGTTATTTTGTATTTAGTTATTGGCTTCTTCCTAGAGGTTGTGATGCACATGGAGTTTCACAGTTTGGCAACAACGGTGAATATTATATATCTACCTTTCATACAGAAAAAACATGTGCCATGAAACAACAATCAAGGTGTACTTTGGGAAACTGGGGCTCTCTAATATTAAACAAAGGTCAGAATCCAAGTCTCACGTTTGCTAGTCTGATTTCTCACCAGCAAATCCCCATCTCCCCTCTATCACTGCTAATACTAACCTGTCTCCTTCCTCCTGGCCAGGAAGACCAGCATTTGCTGGCTCCATGCAGATGGAGTATCCAAGTGCTGACCCTGCCCTGTAACACCGCTCCTTTCCTGGGCCCTCCACAGAAAATACTGCACAGGCATTCTGAAAGTGGGAAATGGGTCGACAAGGTGAATTTACGAGTACTGTGGTTACTCTCCTGACAATTTTAACTCCCAGTCCTGCATGGAATCCATGATTCGGTTAACTGTATCACCTCACATATGCTGTCTTTGTCCTGAGTGTGCTTTCTTTCCTCTCCCAAATATTTAAGGTGGAACAAAAGAGATTATGAGAGCCCAGAAAACTGGGGGCAGTAACCAGCCAGGGGGGTTGTGCGGATACAACATCCGTCAGTGGGAGCCGAGTGGTCAGAGGCACTGGAAACCACAACAGCCTGTAGCCTGCCAGCTCTCATTTCTTTTTGAAGTGGAAAATCTAAATTCAAGAGTCCATCTTCTTCCGAGAACAGTGATTTGGTGGAAACTAGTCATAAGTTTCCTGCTTCGGCCAGGATTTGAGGCAAACAGAGGAACTGTAGGCTCATTTGATCTTCTCCTTCAAAAGACGTTTTCTTCCTCATCAGAAATAACAAAACTCCACAATGATATGAAGTCTTTTTCAGCTTATGTCAACAGAGACTCCTTTATACGATGCAGTTATCTCTGTGTGTACAGCCAGAATATTCCTCTGTTGAAGTGCAGGGTCAAGTGACAAACTGGTCAAGTAACGCAACTGGTGTTAGTTTAGAAAAGTTAGACAAAAGCTTCTGGTTTCCTCCAAACTGGAATTTCCTCTCTCAGAATCCAATAGGCCCAGTGCCTGCATGGATAAATCCTGGAAAGTCAACTGTGTGCCTAGCTTTTGCTATATGGGGTGAGGCAATTCTCTTTTTTTTAGCAGAGGCTTATGCCAGTGAGCTTTCCAGAAGGTGACCATCTCTTAGGCTTGCAGCTAGATTTCTTTTTCTGAATAATGTATTTGGAAGGTCTTGCTTGGGTGGATTCTCTGTTTCACATGGGCTGAACTCCGAATTATTTTCTTCTTTACTAGGAAAAATCCAACCCTTACACATTTCATGAGATTGCAAGGAACGTATCACCCACTGTTTCACTGCCGTTCTGTTTCAGACTGTCCTCTGGGTCCCCATGCCAGGGGACACGCTTGGGCAAGCGCATGCACACACACGCCAACACACAACCCAAAGAACGGGATTGCATAAGCCTTACTTACTCAGGAAGTCAGACAACAAATCCTTTAGAGGTTTCCTAAATATTTTTCCTATTAAATATGTGGAACATCTACTTAAATGTTTACTTTTGTTTGTTTGCTTGCTTGATTTAACCGGGAAATTGCTGCTACGTGGTCCTTAAGGTCCCTTCCAACCCAAACTGTTCTGTGATTCTATGATTTTAGAATTATTACAGGTAAAGTGGTCACCAAGGACTAACGAATATCAGATCTTTACACCTGTTACAATAATGACAGATATTGAAAACAATGCAGACAGGAGCTTCTGCCAGCATCTTCAAGGCTGGATGCTGGAAGTTAACATGTGCCTATCGCATATGTGTGCATCTAAATACAGAATGGTTTGTACTCACAGATGCTGAGCTGTCACTATTAGGTACCCCATTAGGGTCTTATTTTCTCTCTGGAGGAAAAGCTGAATGCCTGGTTAGGATCCCCACTTTTATTTTGAATATTTTCTTTGTGAACAGAGCCTCTTTTCTCAACTGGCGCTGCCATACGCAGGCGTTTCAAAGCGTCCCAGCCCTTTAGACTGCTACAACAACAGAAGCACAGGCAGCGAAACGAGCAACAAAGATTAGCGGTGCTGTGTCCCCGTCGGCTTTTTGCAGCGGCTCCTCCTGTCAGTGGTCAGTTATTATAACAGAAGAACAAAGTGCCGAAGCTGCCTGCAGCTCCATTCAGGCGCGCGGTTGCCCGGGCAGGCAGGCAGGCAGGCCAGCAGCCAGAAGCCAGCAGGCAGAATTTAACAGCCACGCTTCAAAACGCTGGTAACAGCTATCAATGGATCCATAACTCTCAGCTCTCCAGATATGGGGTCATCTTTCAATACTACCCCACTGTCATATACAACATTTGTCTTGTCCCGCATTCAACTAACTGTGTCAATCTGTGGGGTGACTCTATAATACACATATACAATAGCACAATGAAAGCAATAATCTCCTACCCAGTCTCTTTATTTATTTAAGTGCTATTACAAAGTTTCCTGCAGCAAAGAGAAGCTGGGAGGCTACAACCTATTCCAGCCATGCAACAGCTATCCAGATGAAAGGAAGAATGTGGTGACTTAAATAAGTTACATGTTTCTGTGACTTTCCCCCCCCGCCCCGATCCTGACAACACAACCAAGTGGTATGGAGGGAGGAGGGGAGGTGACTTCACTAATATGTCAAAAAGTGTGGCACAAAAAGAAGCAGAAATCCTAATAAACAGAATTCATGATTCCTAGGAAATTACTTTTCTTCTGACATTTTTTAAAGGGAGTATTCTCAATTTATATTTATTATGGGTAAAATGCAAATACAAGACATATAAAATACCTCGAAGCTTTCTCAGTTTAATGATTTCGTAGCTCCATTTTTTGAAGTCCTAATATCATTATGCATCTTTAGCATAAATAACTTCCGTAGTAGCAAAATGACTTCTTCTTAGTTTAAAATTCTGTTCAGAGGATTACAATAAAGTACTAGATATTGCTGTTCTCAGCATCATTGCATTAATTGCACAAATGACCGCATTTGGCTAATGTTCATAAGCCTCATAATCAATCAGGGTTCATTCTTGCTCTTCTATCATCCTGACACACCACCAATTCCCCTTTACAAATACTCACACCTCTTGGGCCCAGCCAAAATAGAAGATTCAAGGGTCTCCTGCAAGCAATGCATTTCCTCTACTGCCTGAACCAACCAGGAACTTTTGGGGCTGTTTGCTGGAATCGAGGTGTCCCCCCCTCCCCGATCTCTGTGAGCTTCTGCAGGTCACTAAGAGCTATCCACTGACTATAAAATCCTGGGAGGTACCACCATGCCTTATTCTCATGTGTTTATTACAGTGTCTGGTGGTTCCGTTGGGAGGGATGGAGACCTTTCTGCTTGGGCCTTGTCCCAAGGCAGAGAGAGGTAACTATCCTGAGATCATTAAACAGTCTGTATTTTAGATTCTGTCCCAAATACTGTCCAACCTGCTAACAGTCCAGCCATATCTGACTTCCACTGAGAGACTGAATACAGGCTAAAGAGCCGTATGGGGGAAAGTCTTCTCATACGGGCAGATGCCTAGATTAAGCAGCAAGGCAAAGGTATGTAGCAGGAAGTTTGATACATCACAAAAATTATCAAATACTCCAGGCTGGACAGTTTTCTGATCACTACCAGCCCACGTTTGACTAATGCCATGAAAGATATCCTTTGAGGGGTTCATAAAAGAATCCTATGACTTGAAAAAATCCTTTCAGCCTGATAAAAAGGAAAGTTCCTCTAATTATTTCCTAGAGAAGTAATACAAAAAAAAGTTGGAATGCGCAAAAATGACAAATGCACATCTTCAGTAATGCATCACCACAACAGCTGACAATATTGAGGGGAAGAAGAATGAACATGTGAACACATGCCCTTCTCCATATCCTACAGAGAGCAAAAAGCAAAAAGGGATTGCTCCACCAAAGCCACACAAGGTCCACCCTAGCAATTGGACAGTGCCCCTCACCTCTCCTGAAGGCTGTAGCTGCACGTACCTGGAGTGGAAGGACCTACAGACAATTGTGCCCATGCTGGAGCACCTTCTCCAGGAGCACTGGGCTGGCTTCTACCAAAACCAAAGAAGGGACCCTCAAAGGAAGGTACTGGCTTGGCTCAACAAGGTGGACTCGTGTTACTTGTTAAACCGGGCTCTGCTTGTTTTGCTGCAGTGTTGTGAAAGAGTTTTCCAACCCAGTTCTGTTTCAAGAAAATAAAAACACCAGAGGTCGAAATGAAGTTGCCTGTAAAGGTTTGGCTATGGGAGGTCTAACCGCACTGTGAGCCTTTCCTTGGTGCTTAATTACCTCACTGAATAATGAAAGAGAATTTATGTGAATGTCACAAGAAAGACAGTCCTGCCCTCTCTTCTCCTCCAGCTCTTAGTCCGTAAAGATTGGAAAAAGCTTTCTGTGAGAAGTTCATAGGACACAGATAATGATGGGATGAGAGCTACAGTGCTGGAATAGATCAGAAGTGAAAGGATATCTATATAAAAAAAGACACAAAAAGCAGTTAAAAATTTTAGTAGGATTAGACATTTATATGAAGATCTGAGAGTATTTGCTATGGAATGTTTCTTAAAACAAAGACAAAATTCCTCATGTTTTAAATTAAACCCACCAAACTCTCTTCACCCTTGGGCAGTTCTTCTGAAAGGGTCGATGCCAGGATTTTTAGATTTTTAACACTGATGATAAAAACCAAAAAATGGTCTCAGTAGCGCACTGGTCTGGTTCCCTATAGCAACTCCTATCCTTGGGAATGACTGCATCTACAGGTCTGATCTCCCCGATGAGATAAATCAAGGGGACAATTTCACACAAGATTTACCACTTGTAAAATCTTTCTTCCAATGAATATTTCTAATGTTAAGCAGCCATAACGTTGTGATATCCGTAGCCGAGCTACAGGCTTAAGCAACAAGAAAATGTAAATATTGAGCACATCATTTAGCTGATAGTCCTGATGATGGAGGCAAAATTCGCTTGACAGCAAAGGAGTGAGGATTTGTCCCACCACTGCCCCTTTCATTTTCTTGCTTTCCAGCATTTAGTCCCATTCTCAGCACAAGGGAGAGGTGGGAGGTGTGCTAGACGTGAGCACAGCCCTGATGGAGACAGCATGTTTGTTAGAGAATGTAATTTAAAGGACGTAACAACTGGAGATGTCTCACATGGGGCCAGACCATACAAGAATTACATGTGCACAGACAGAAGCTGTAATTGTGATAGCTGCAAAGAGCAAACTCTGAGTCACTGGGAAGTGAACTGGTTTCTGTAGATGCCTCCTTTCAGAAAGTAAATGTGACTCCTTAAAGACCAGCTTCAGGAAAAAACCTTTATATATATATGTAGCAGCTCCCTACACAAATGCAGTTGTTCGAAATGTGCAGGATTTGCAGCAATGCTGTAGATATTTGTATATCTACACAGTCACTATCTATTCCATATACACAAACATCCGCCTACCCAGAAAATAATTGTGGATAATTCAATGTTCAGATTCGATAATGGATGCTCAAATAAATATGAGAATTCCAAGCAAATTTGTGCAAATGAAAAAAGATTTCCTCTGACATAATGGCATGGTGCAAGGCTGTCTGTAATGAGCTGTAATTTGTCTGGAAGAGCATTTTAAAGGGGTTGATCCATCCACTGGAAGACCAGCAACTGCTCTGAGACTAGAAGCAATGAGCCAGCCTGCCTCGTCTCAGAGGAAATTACACCACAAGCAGGCCAAATTTCTGACAACTTCCATAAATTATTTCAGATTTTCATATTTCAAATTTCATCTGCATTCATCATGTGAGTTTGACTGGGGAAAAATGTCTAGGAGGAGCTCTGCTAGCATTCAGTGCAGCAGTCCCAGGAGCCTGCCCTGGGACTAGATAATTGAATTTAGTTTTGATTAGATTATTCTTGCTGCAGTCTACTGCCAATCTGAAGTATTGTGCCTTCTCTTCTACTTAACCTTCCTGCCCCATGCCTGCTCCAGCCTGCATGCAGCTCTCTGTATTGCAGAATATATTTGAACAATCAAACTTAGGAGTTATTATTTTGCTTTCCATTGTCCATCCTTATAAAAGCACACATCTTTCACTGGGTTCCCTCTTCCCTGAAATCAGATTACTTCTTTTTTTTAAGTTTGTAATATTGTTTACCATTTTCAGTGGAAAGTGCCCTGTAATTTAGGTGGAAAATCTAAAATCATTACTACATCTCTGGATGATGCAACGTACCATAAATAAGGATCATTTCTAAAACAGCTATAATCATCACTGGGCAATACACATGAGAATAAGAACAGGTAAATAATGAATTCATCCATCTATTTAACCAAAAATCTATTGTTAACCAAAGTTATTAATCAAATCTTTAGCTAGTGGTCAATAGAAAAACAAACAAAACTCCCCCTTCTGAACTAGCTCCACAGTCTTTCTCTGAAAGTAATCCATTAGAAATGCAGAACATGAACTTTTAGCAAAAAGATTCAACCCCATCAACAAAACACATTTATGGAAGAAGTGTGGCAGAACAACAACAAAACCCCTTCACGTGAAATGCGTCTGAATGGATATAACATTGCTGCTAGCAGTAACAATATGCAGTAAATACTTATTAATGTATAGGCATTATTTTTCCCCATTTACAGAATATGACTGAATTTATACATGTTTCAGGAGCAAAATATGCGTAACTCTGCACGCTGTAGTCTGGATTATTAGAAACACAGATAAGGTAAACAAAGCTAATGCTGTTCTTTAAGTAATATCTATCACTTCCCTGTTATTGAGTTATTTCTTTTAACAATATAGGGGGTTTTGATGCTATGTGTCTGAACTGAAGACTTTAGATTCTTTATTGTTCTCCATTTTGATGAAAAAAATTGAATTGGGGGCTGTTATATTGAGTTTTGTTCCGTAAATATACTGAAATCGTATTTTTGTTAGAAACTATCAATAAATCCAGTATAAGAAAAGTAATAAGATACAAATATGAGCAGGACCTTTGCAAAGGAAATATTACAAAGAGAGTGTGCCCATAAAATATATTAGGGAATGTGCTTTCTCCCTTGTGTTTGAAGAAAATACAGAAGGAATTACAGGGAACCATGGTACTTTTAATACAGATACAACACATGAAATCAGATGACTCTAACTGCTGGGGGATAATGTTCAAGAAAATGATCAAACATGAACTGCTAATCTATAGGTTATCTTAAAGGGATGTTGTTTATCAGCTTGAAGGCTTGTTTCCCATTAGCACAATTTGCCAACACAAGGCATCTTGCTCCAAAAAATGAGTATATGTGTACATGTACATCTATACACACCCTCTATGTACATATATGTAGTCATATGTATAAATACGTATGTGCACACACATGCAACTATTTTCTGTGTATATATGCACATATACACAGGCGGGTCTGTGTTTTTTTAATGTGATTTCTGTTAATCTAAGCAAGGAAGCAACAAATCTGGGGGAAAAGAAATGCTAATGGAGGGAGGGAAAAATTCAACACAGCAAATGAAGCGTGGAATGTCCCACAAGGCACAGTTGAAGGTGGAAAGAAAACAGCCGTGTTCTTGCTGCCTACGAGTCCCACCCCACAGACCTAATGTGTTGCACTTTCGCAGGAGTAACCCCACTGGAAATAAGGCTTCGGGTGTACAAGAAAGGGCCTACAGGCTCCAGTGGTCAGCTGCAATGGGCATGAGAAACCCAGAAAGGCTCCCCAAAATGTATGCTTTTCTTGTCGTGTATTGAACAATCTCCGGGGTGGCACAGGGGAGGAATTCTGACATCATCTGGTTTTGTCTACATTTTATTAAAAAACAATTTACATTCAGCAATGGGAGCTGTCTTAAAGACCTATTGTTTTCACTTGTTTCAAGCAGCATCAATGGCTCATTCCTGCTCTTACTGAACTTAACAACCTCGGGCTCCGTCATTGTGTGGGGGTTCAGGGCTGAGAAGAATGTGCGAGCGGCTCTCGGGGGTCTGCGCCTGATATGGAGACCACATGAGGCAGCTCCAGGACTCACTTGTTTCAGACGTCCCGTGCCAAGCTTCTGTCCAACTTCTGGTGATTTATTGTTATTTATGTTTTCCTTACACATATTTTACACGTGAGGCTTATGACGTGGACAGTGTTTCTTGCTTTGCAGTGGATGGAAAAGCCACTGTTTGATACACATAGTCAGAAGTAATATCGACTTCTCAGCCTTAAATGTGTGTCAGCATATTTACAACATAAAAAATATTCTTCATTTGAAATACTGATGGGAATACACATTATAATGAACGACACCAAATAAAATAATTTCTATAATACAGAAGAATATTGTAGTAACTATACTTAACAAAGAAGAGTAGTCATGACTGTGCTCAGTTAATTAGAATGGAACTTACAGGTGTTAAAATTAACAGGCTGTTTATGGTTTTCAAGTTGTGTGCAATATTTCAGTCGTCATCAAGCGTTACAGGTCTGATCCATGCCCAGCTGCTGATAAGACATTCTTCCCTCCCCTCTCTGCTGCCCCTCTCTTCCCTTCCCCCTCTGCCCTTTTTCCCAGTGTCCAGATTCAGGTCAGTCTCCAGCTGCTTTGCATTTTTTGCTTGATAAGAGAAATAGGACCATAAAGGTCTTCTTTCCATTTTCCAGAGCAGAAACACTGTTCTTGCTTTATATTTTTTTTTTCCCCAGAAGAGCTCTAGCTTCTTGAATGAAGTTTCCTTCAATTTATTAACTCTTGATAAATAAAAAAAAAAAAAGGAAAGACAAAGATGTATAACAGCTTCTGGTCAAATTGCAGGTAGAGCTGATCACAACCTGCCTTTGACTTATTGGGCCATGAAAAACAGCAACAGAAGGAATGATTTAAAGCAATTTACCAGTCCCCAGTACCAAGGGGTCAAAGAAAGGGAGGTGGGCTGTGCCAGGGCAGGGCTTGCTGTGGGTGCTCCCAAACATAAACCTACGAGCAAAAGCCAGGTACCCAGAAAGAGTTGGCTGACAGGAAAAAAGCAGTAATCAGGAGGAGGTGTTTTAAGAGCTGCTTTGGAACTGGTTGTGGTTGCAACAGGCATTTTTACTGAACAGAACTGAATCCATTCTGGCACCCATCTGCACCATAATGACTATTTCCAAAATGTCTCATTAGAAATGTGTGACCACAAGTACACTTTGCAAAGCAGGGCATGCTCATACAGGTTTTTACTACCGTTTTTGTCAAAAGAAAGAAAATACTTTCATCTGAAGGTCTTGTCCTTTATCATGTAAGTAATGAATAAGTAATCTAATTAATGGAAAAATCAAAATAAAAATTACTGTATTTAAATAAAACCAGGATTCCAAGAATGACACACCTAACGCTTGAGTAACAGAGACGGTTTTATATGATAAAGTCAGAGCTCTGGAAGGAAGAAATTTTGCTTGCAATTTCAGAAGTTAGGGCTATTCTTTAAACTTGAGAGGTTTTTTCAAAATATGGAGAAAAAGATGGGGTTTTCTAATTGCAGATGATTTGCTGTCAAAGCACTGCTTTCCAGAAAGTATTAGTAACCCTTCCACGTCAGACTGTGCATTGCCAATCACTCAGCTGCTCCCTACGTAACAGACAACATCGCTGGAGAAGAGCAAAGGACTTCAGAGCGGTTAGCTACAGGCAAACCTTTCCTTTCCTCCAGGGTTAAATACGGAGCATATACTAAAAGGAGGGAAACCAGCTCTTTCGGGGCAGCTCAGGTTTTCCCCACGTTGGACTGATTTCTCTTAGAGGTTAGAAAAGGGCCCCCAACCATCTGGTGCCCAAGGCACGGGGCACCAGGGAGAGAGCAGCTGATGCCTGGGCTGTGGCTGCCCTCTCCACTGGAGCCTGGGCCCTGCAGCGGGACTGGGTCATTACAGCTGCTCTGTAACTGCTCCAGCTCTCCTGCTGCCAGAGCAGCCTGGAATTGAGGGAGCCATAAATGATTTCCTAAATTTCCTCCTCTTTCTCCTCCCAGCAGGTCCTGACCCAACAAATAGCCCAGCTTTTTTTTTTGACTAGGATGTCATCCCAATTTTTGAATGACACTATATTTAACATTACAGTGCTTCATTGCCCTTGCAGGTGATTCCCCTTTCTGAAAGTAAAAGGGTCTCAAATCACACTGAAATCAAAGTAACATCAAAATTTGTGCCTGCCCATCAGAAATGTTTCATTTGCCTGTGATTTTGAAACAACACAGCCTGGACTGAACCCAACTTTGGCACATTTCTAGAACCAAACTCAAAGTAAAATCTCATGGAAAGTGTTGAATTATTTAGTTGCCTTTTTTTTAATATACATATGTAGACTTCTGGGTTTTCTCAGTGACTGGAAGCAAACTAGACCTAACAGCATGGAAAGGCTCATGTCTTAGTATCTGTTACCTTACTGGAAATTGAGATAAGAACATCTCACAAAAAAAAAAAAAAAAAAAAAGAATCTTTACTAATTAGATTTCCAGTTTAATTTTGCACACTGAAGAGCATCTGATTTTCCAGACATGAATCCAAACTTTGCAGTTCTGGATCCCCTTTTCCTCTCCATAATATCAGCACACTCTTCCAGATGATCACATTTAACATAGCTGAAAGGTAGTGGCTTTCCTCCTTCACCTCTTTAGCATAAACACTGAAATAGAAGTGTGGCAGCTGTGTCCCCTGCCTGGCACAGAATACCAACTCTTCCAGCACCCCGGATCCTAAAGTGCCTCTCAGTGCCTTACCCCCAGTCGTAACGCATATCCTCAGCACTAAGCGTGCCGATCGAACCCAGCAGGGTCTGCACAAGCCATCAGCCCGCTGGCAACCTCTGCTCTCTGGTTTAATTGTCATGTGTTAATGAAACACGGTAAGCCTGCTGAAGAAAAAAAAAGTGACTACAAAGGCTTCAAAGCATTTCCACAGGCCAGTGGCTGACAGCAGAGGCAATATGTGTACAGCTGACAGCTACAGACCTGGATTCAGGAACAGGGATGCAGGCTCTAGTGATGTCCAAATGGCATGTAAAGGTGGCTCAGCCTAGGCATAGTCAGGAGAGATGCACTCTTCCAATGGCCAAAAGGGCTTTCATTAATGATAGGTTGTATCACGGTATGCTGATCTTTTATTTCAGACTTTGGGCATCCATTTTTTAAATGCTTGCTTAAGAAGATACCCAAAAAGCCTCCAAAGCCTCATTCCCAGGGAACTGCGTAACCTGGAGAACTGATACGATTGAACATTTAGAATCACGGAATCATAAAATAGTTTATGTTGGAAGGGACCTGAAAGATCGTCTAGTTCCAACCCCCCTGCCATGGGCAGGGACACCCTCCACTAGACCAGGTGGCTCAAAGCCTCATCCAGCCTGGCCTTGGACACTTCCAGGGATGGGGCATCCACAGCTTCTCTGGACAACCTGTCCCAGTGCCTCACCACCCTCTTCGTGAAGAATTTCCTCCTGATATCCAACCTGAATCTCCCTACTTTCAGTTTAAACCCATTACCCTTTGTCCTGTCACTACAGGCCCTCATAAAAACTCTCCCCCAGCTTCCTTGTAGGCCCCCTTCAGGCACTGGAAGGTGCTATAAGTTCTCCCCAAAGCCTTCTCTTCTCCAGGCTGAACAAGCCCAACTCTCTCAGCCTATCCCCATGGCAGAGGAGCTCCAGCCCTCTGAGCATCCTCATAGCCTCCTCTGGACTCCTTCCAACCAGTCAATATCCTTATGTTATGGGCCCCAGAGCTGGACACAGAACTGCAGGTGGGGTCTCACAAGAATGGAACAGAGGGGGAGAATCCCCTCTGTTGACCTGCTGGCCACCCTTCTCCTGATACAGCCCAGGATCTGGTTGGCTTTCTGGGCTGCCAGCGCACACTGCCAGCTCATGTCCAGCTTTTCATCCACCCCACGTCCTCCTGCTCAGGGCTGCTCTCAATCCATTCTCCACCTGGCCTGTACTTGTGCTTGAGATTGTCCTGACTCAGGTGCAGGACCTTGCACTTGGCCTTGTTGAATTTCATGAAGTTGGCACAGGCCCACCTCTCCAGTCTGTCAAGGTTTGCTACTGGCTGAATTTTCAATGCTGCAAAACCCACAGATGAACTGTTCTGGGCCTTTCTGAGTATATCACATATTTTGGGTACACAGTTGGTGTGCAGCAGGGAAATGATCATGCTGATGGGTGAAGGCTGAGGGAGTTTGGGAAGAGCAACATCACTCCACAAATCTCACGTGGAAGTGGCAATTCAAGGCCAGTGGGCCAGTGTCAGCCAAACATGTCACACAGAGGCCGGTAGCTGTGGCTTTGAACATTGTGTTATGCCTGTAGCACTTGGCTGCCTGTTAAGTGGATTGCACTGACTGTGGTGCATAAGGGATCTCGTGCTTCCTATTTCAAGGGACTCCTTCTGTGTACAACCATCTTTCATTCTCTCCTGCTACAGCTGTGTTTGCAGAAGGACATTTAGTTGTGGAAAAGAAAGTACTAAGCAAACCAGTTGAATTGTCAGTAGACTGTGTTTCCTCATGAGGAAGAGCCACACGTGCCATGATCAGTGTTTTGGATGGCCCTTTACCGCCTAGGAAGACATTTTGCTGAAGGATTTAACAAAGGATATGATTGAGGAAACCTCTGTTCAACGAATCTCCCGAGAACACCCTCACATTTCAGTGCATATTTAAGTCCCAGCAGCTGGTGTGTACTGCTGACAGCCCCAGTGCTGCCTGCCTGGGTGGGCATCCCCTGGTTTCTCTGCCTCTCTACCCAGGCTGCCCTGCCACGCATCGAGGGGCTACGGCCACATCTCACACCATGCTTGATGGCTGTCAGGCGGTTAAATTCAATCTCTGATGTGGGACACAGACATTTGAATGCCCTATCCTCAGGCCACAAAGTCTGAAAAAACATTGGACTCATTTGACGTAGGTAACGAAGGCAATAATGCCACATAATCTGGACAATTCTCGTTTGGGTTTTTTTTGCACACAGTAGCAGAACCAGGGCTGACTCAAGTCTTCCCAGTAAGCACAAGCAAAATTCAATTTTTCAGTCACAGCAAAGCAGCTCCTTGGCACCAGCCTTCTTGGATGACTCAGAGCACCAAGGCTGAGTGTATTCCCATGGCTCCACTCTCTGTGCATCCATCCCTCCTCTCTGCTTGCCTTTGCTCCTACCCTGTTCCCAGCCCTGAGCATCAGTGTCCAGACAGAACTGGGGGGGGGGACACAGTGGGTTTGGAACAAGAAAAATGGCCATCTCCCAGACCCATTCCTCATGTTCTCACCCAGCTGAGGAGCCTGCTTTGTGCAGGACTCCCCTCTGCCCAGGCTCCTCACTCAGGCGGGGGCTTTGCAAGCCCCCTCACACCCTTGTCCTGTGTGAGCACTTACTTTGCTATTGCCTGGATCTGGTCCTGAGCTTATCTGCCTTCTCTCTTACTTTCAGGAGCAGATGCTTTTGACACTGCAGGTCTCAGATAACTTTCTGGTTTATATGCATTGATGGCATTTCTCATCAGTAATCATCCAGCTAAAACTAACAGCAAGCCCAGAGTGCTAGGTCAGGGCCATCTTCCCGCACCCTGATGCCCCAGGGATAGCTGCGTGATCCTTAGGACAGTGAAGTAGGTGCCACTTTTTTGGGCTTGTGTCTCTGCTTGCTGCTGGGGAAGGGAAAGGTCACCCCTTATCTCCAGACAGGAGCTGGGGGAAGGTCCTGGTGCAGATGGCACCAGGAGGGCAGGAAAAGCGCATTGCAGTGAGACACGGTAATTACTCCGTCTGGGCTGCACCAGTTCCTGCAAGAACCTATTTCTTCCAGCAGAGACCATTCGTTTTGTTCCCAAGCAGTTTAGCTAAATGAGGGTTATTTTAAGCCTGAAACAGTGTTTCCAGATTTGATTCAGTGAAATTTATTATAAAATATAAAAGGTCAAATGGCTGCTTATGTTTCCCCTCCTGAGATGAAAATACCGCACACACAAGGGAACACACCATGTTCCATTCTTCCTCCCTGTGTGTTTTACGAGGGCCACAAGAAACACCCAGTGAATGTCACCAGACATTGATCTTTGCTGGAAGGGCCAACAGAGATACCGCACTCGTTTTCTTTCCCATTCCTCCCCCTTCTTTCCCTTCCCTCCTGCATGTGCAATCAGTCATGGCTGAGCTGAAGGGGATGGGTGGGTGGCCCCACTCTGTTGCATGGGTGCTCCCATGGGTGCTCCCCCAAGCATTTCTGGGGCACCACAGGGAGGGGAGCAAAGGGATGGAAGGCTTACGGTCTCCTTAGCTCCCTTCTTGCCTCCCCAGGAAATCTTTGTTTCTTACCAGCTGACTTTTTTCCTTCCAGTTTGGGAATGTAGGTCTCATTAATGAGATTAATGGGAGTTGACTGTATGTACAAAGAGGACAATAGGTCCCTAAGACGAACCATGCCTCCTTTGGGGAATGTCAGTACAAACGGGGAAGGCACGTAGATTTGTTGTGGTCCTTTTAGATGCCAGAATACTACCAGAACAACAGCGTAGCATGGAGGCTGCCAGCAGCCCTTGTAACAGGAAATAATTACTGATGGCCAGTGAGTTGTACAGATGTCTGAGGGTAAGGGTTGGTCCTCATGGCTACCTGGTCAATAACACATTTGCAGATAAAAAAGTTGATCTATGAATGTCATGTTAATCAACAGAATGTGAAACCAGAGTAGGGGCATTTTTTATGGGTAGCTTGAGGAGGCAGGTCAGATTCAAGCCTCCTATTCCATTTTATTTTTCTGTCCAGAGGAAGAAGAGGCTAGTGAGACACAGCCAGTAGCTTTTCCTCAAGCTCCCAGCAAGGCAGAATCCTGCTGCCTTACAAAAAACCAAAATCCCAACAGACAATCCTCCTCTTGTCTTCACAAGTCCCAGATTTTCTCCACAGATTTGCAATCTGCTCTTCCTTTCCAGCCTGCCTGGTTGCTATCTCACTTTGGAGCAGTCTGGAAGATGCCCCTCCCCAAAGCTGGCTGCCCAGTATCTCAGTAAAAAGTATCCCATGACATCTGTCATTAGTCCAACACAACCCTGATCATTTCGTTTGGCTTTTACAGCACCAAAACACAACTGTTCCAGCCAGAATATTAAATAAAGCCTGCCTTTGGTTAGCTGCATGTTTAAAGAAATGTCATTTTCTACTAAGGATGAAGTGAAATTTTGCCGTTTCAGGCTTATATTGGGCTGCATTTATTAGAAAATGAAGTCTACATTTGAATGAGAACCTATTACTTCTATTAGTCTCTTCTGAGCCATCGCAAGTAAATATTATATAGATTATTAGAAGAGATGAGGAGACCAGGCAGATTGGCTTCTTGATCAAGGTTACGCTGTACTCATTATGCAGCAGCACATCTGGAATGGGCCAGTAGTACCCTGAGAATTCCTAATACATTAATAAGACTTACACCTCCCATAATTGCATTTGGCTGATTAACTTTCGTCCAGCTGGTCTTAGCTGCATAAAAAGGTATTTTATAAGCTTGTTATATAGAAGTAAATTCTGAACATCTTTGGCATGTATCTTGCCAACTTTTATTCTGACCTGAATAACTCACTTTCTGGCAGCTTTTAGCACAGATGAATTTAAAATATCCATCACAAACATTAGCCCCCTTGAGCCTGAAACTTCCAGATGTATAGTCATGACCATATGCCGCGAAGAACGATTGGGTATCGCTTCGTTGTTAGTCATTTTAATCATCAGCCCTAGCTGTCTCTCCTTACTCTTACGGGTGTTCGGCACTTGCAACTTATAAAACATTGCAAGGCTGGATCTTTGGCTTTCTAAGGGCCATAGTTGTAGTTTAGATGCTTTTGTTCCTGCAGCTGAATGCTTTCCAGATCGCAGCAGAGTCTGTTTGCTCTTGGAGGAGAGAGGAAAGAATCCACACATTCCCCACCAGCTTAAAATGCTCAACCCTCCTTTGTTCATCAGCAAACAAGGCGGCCCGAGAGCAATTCTTCTTCTCCTACCATTAGGTGTCACTGCAGCAAATGGAAATCACAGACAAATGGCTTGAAAAGAGGAACCAGGGCCAAAGATTTTGCTGTGAGAAAAGAAATAAATATATTTACAAAGTAAATGATGGCTGTATTCTAGATCTATAATTCATTGCAAGCTGGTTTTCTAAACAAAACCCAATTTTTTATTTTTTTTTACTCCCCGGAGGGACTGAATATTTTGAAAATGCAACTACCCTAAACAGTTCCAGAAATTATTTAAGAGTTTTGCTATAAAGGCAAAACTAAAGTAGATTCACAATGTGTAAACGGTATTCCTTTGTCGGTCTCACGTAATTCAGTTATTTTGTGAAAACTGGAAATACTGTGAAATACAAAATGTTCATCTGGAGATACAGTCTGTACACATGAGCCTGTAGACATGGAAAGAAAAAACAGATAGAGCAGTCAAAGTATTTCAGAGTCGCCCAGTTCTCCGACTTCACCTTTAACAAACCATTTCTTTTTACTTCTACCAGAGATTTATAGCTTTTGTGATCAAAGTACCAAGACGAACTGTAGCATATAGCTGGTTAATTGCTGCTGCTGGTGGTGCTTTTGTGGGGTTTTCTAGGATTTGCAAATTGTTACCAGCATAATCACCTTAATAATTCATTTTGTTCTTTCAAAGCCATATTCCACACTGCTGTGGCTGTTAGGAGTGGATACTTATGCTTTTAACTGTTGTATTGTTTTGTTACTCACAACTCCCTCTTGTAGGGGCTGATTTTACCCCCCGCATTCTTGGACAACAAATCTCTCTAAAATTCATATTTTGTTCCTTCGCCCCACCCAACCCTGAAACACAAGCCCAGAACCCACTGACTCCCACCAAGAATGACTTTTAATCTGAATGCAAGGATCAGGCCACAGCTGGCATCAGGGAAAGGACCTGGATTCCTGGAAGACACTGAATCTGGTATCCAGTGCTGGGTTGTTCCTCCAAGTACTGGCAGCCAGTTGTCCAGTAAACACAATAGTTGTATTCTGAAGAGCCAAAATGAGCAGTTTTCAGATACTTTCATTTTAATTTAATTAGGCTTTCCATTTGCAATAAAGGGGAACAGGTTGAGTTGACATTATTACATATATTTTATCAACTTAAGTAGTTGGTCATGAAAATAATCTTTCACTAAACCTTTTCCTCTCAGCCACCTGCCCTCCATGCCAAAAAAAATCAACCTGTGAAAACATCTAGAATATTGCTCAGTACCATTCTCTGCTGGCTCTGCTCAGCTCAGCTCCTGCTTGGGTAGGACCGTGCCAACCTCCTCCATCAAACTGTCCTGACTCGTTTTAGTCGCCGCAGCCGTTTACAACTCTATATCCAGGGATTTAATTTGTTAGATTGCTCAGGATTCTTATACAGTAGAGAAGGATGGTGTATATGCTTTAAATCATGGTTTTACTTTTGGACCTATGGGATGAAACCGAAAACAGAAGCCTGTGGTTCATTCTCTCTATGTTCCTGCTGCAGGAACAGGATTGAGCTTCATAACCTTCTTGAGCCACATGATCTATTTTGGTGCCTGGAAAGTTTCACAAAGACCTGAAATGGGGTTTTTTGGGTTTTTGTTTTCTTCTTGCAAAGAGTCCCTGTAACAGCTTAACGCTAAAAAAATGCTAGCAAGTTTGTAAAAAATTCAGAATGTTAAATATTGTGCTGGCATGAGAACATGTTTTCATTTTGTATGTATACATATGTATATATAGGAATCTGTATAGCTACACATATTAAACAATATATATTTTTATATATGATAGAAAACACACACATGCATTATACGTATATACACATGCATATATACATATGTTCACATATGTACACATTTGTACCTAAAATCAAATTTATTTTTTACTTTAAATAATATAGCTGCTCTTCTGTTGTAATGGTTTATATTTTGTAAGATGAAGACAAACCACTTAGACCTTGAAAAACACATGGGCTACTCAGATAGATGGCATCTGGGAGGACTCCGCACTCCCTCAACATTCTATAGGGAAAAACAGAGCCAGGTGCATTTCTTCCTAAATCAAATTAGCTGGAAGATGCCACATCCAATTGTAGTAAATTGATGTGAGAGTTTGTGATGTCTATAGCAGATCTTACAACAAAGGTCAATGTGCAGAGACGTAGACAACAGGCTGGTATACAGCAACTTGTAGTGGAGCTGCTCTAACAAAGGCAACAAGGATGTAAAATGCAATCAGTTTTTGAATATAGGAAAAATACAGTCTTAATGATATATTCTAATTAACCCAAACCAATTATTTATAGTGTTAAAAATGTTAATATAAAATGTTGTTTGACTGAGGCATTCTGAGACACAGGATTAGAAGATAATTTTTACTTTAAAAAATAACAATTGATTTAATGTAAAGAAGCTGTAGAATAAAATAAGCCTGGATTATACAGACAGGGAAGTTCGGAAAAGAAAACAAATGTGGCTATCACATAAATTTATGGAAAAAATACTGACATGTCAAATGTAACTGTCACTGTTGTTTTTAAACATCCCCCTTGATATCAACAAGTTTATATCAGGTTTTATGACACTTAATTATCCCTAATTTTATTTAATTAACTTCACAAGTCATCTAAAGCAATTCAAATATTTTCTTAAATAAATGATGAGAAAGCAGCAGCTAAAGGGAGGGTACATATATATCCCACAGAATGTTGATGTGACAAAGTCAAACATGTTTTGGATAAAAGCTGCCTGTGCAATTGTAAATGAAATCTTAAACCTGTATATGGAGAGCTTTTTTTTATTACTTAATCACGCAGGGTTTTCTCCACAGGGTTCTTGCCTTATTCATTGAGCAAAATAAATGCTGACTATGAAATTGATATTTATTTTTTTACATCTTAATCCCCAAATGTTATTCACCCCATATTGTTAAAAATCTGAAGACATTTGTTTCTTTGTGGGTGTTTTTGTATAGCTTTCATCCCAGCCCTGCACTACCTTACAAAATACCTATGGATTTTCTTTGCCACATCTGAAAAGGAAAAAAGAAAAGATGATATCTTTAGCCCCATTTTTCAAATGGAAACTGAGGACTAGAGGGATTGAGGTCAAAACTACTAAACCTGGGTGTCCAAACCGCGTGGTTTTTAGCACTTTAGATGCCCATCCACGTATTTCACACTGCTCTTCAGGCTCTTTGTGGGCATCTTCAGGCATGTCACAATTTGGATGTGCAGCTTTGTGACCCTCCTTCATAGCAGAAGGACCGTGGGGAGGTCTGCAGCATGGGCAGGAGCCCCCTGAAGGGCTCGCTCTCCTCATCTTTGAAGGGCACAGCTCAATTAGATGGGATGCTCCAAGGAAACATCCAGCTCTTACCCACTGGTAGCAATACCTGCTGACATCTGTAATTGGAGTACTGCCTCCAGCTCTGAGGCCCCCAGCATAAGAAGGACATGGACCGGTTGGAGCAAGTCCAGAGGAGGCCATGAAGATGCTCAGGGGGCTGGAGCACCTCTGCTATGGGGACAGGCTGAGAGAGTTGGGCTTGTTCAGTCTGGAGAAGAGAAGGCTCCAGGGAGACCTTATTGCAGCCTTCCAGTACCTGAAGGGGCTACAAGAAAGCTTGAGGGGGACTTTTTACGAGGGCCTGTAGTGACAGAACAAGGGGTAATGGCTTTAAACTGAAAGCGGGGAGATTTAGATTGGATATCAGGAAGAAATTCTTCCTGGAGCGGGTGGTGAGGCACTGGGACAGGTTGCCCGGAGAAGCTGTGGATGCCCCATCCCTGGAAGTGTCCAAGGCCAGGCTGGATGAGGCTTTGAGCCACCTGGTCTAGTGGAGGGTGTCCCTGCCCATGGCAAGGGGGTTGGAACTAGATGACCCTTGAAGTCCATTCCAACCCAAACCATTCTATGATTTGACTCTTGAAATCCTCTGAGGATGGAGATGGTACAACTTGTCTGGGAATGATTCTATGAATAACACTGTGAATCCACAGCACCTTCAGACCATGGGCACACCAGCGAAGTACACCACTGGTCTTTAACCAAACTGCTGTTTGTCAGTGATTCTGGAGTAAGGCTATGGGAGGTTGGTACTTCAAACATATAGTTAACTTGTGTATTTGAATAGTTTAGCTACATTTTTGCTTTAAATAATGCAGCTGCAGCAAAGATGAAAGAATTACACTTTGCATTTCAAAATACCCTTTAGGGGATTGGATGGCTCAGAGTATGAAGAACAGGATCCCTGTCCTTTCACCCCTTCCCTGCCAATTCTAATTCAGGCAGGCCAGTAGGGGACAAAAAGTCACTCTGGATGTCACCCTGGCAGTGTGAAGTGCTTCAGGGACTCCATCTTTGCCCCTAATGGCCATGCGCTCCTATGCATTCCCTGTTCCCTCCTGCACCCATGGCTATTATATTCAGAGCAGCAACACGGAGGCCAAGAGGTGAATGAGCCCGAGAGTTAAATTACCTCTCAGCTGCAGAAGGTAATTCTCCTAGACAAGAGGGAGTGCACTGATGCAGCAATAACACCGCAAGTTCTCCCTGCTCCTTGTTATCATCCTTAAGGTAGATATTCCCTTGTTTTTCTGTTTACTGTAGGAGATGTGTCATCTGCCGACTTGAGGACAGGAGTGACTTCTTAGTATGTGTTATTACAAAGGAGATGGTGAGGGGCCTGCATCTGCCAAGAAATCAAAACGTAAGAAACCCAGTTTTTATTTGATGGACACAGAGTGGTGAGCAAAGCCCAGGTGAATATAGAGCCCCATGGACATATTGGGATCAGCCCTGCAGGCAGCTGCTGCAAGCCTGTGGTGCAGTCCTATTGCTTGTCCACTAAACACGAGCCTGCCCTGAAAAACTGGGAACCATGCCTGGAGCTGGGTGCCCTGAAAAATCAAATTTGCTTGTAAGAGAGCCAGAGGACTCTGCAGTAGCTGGGAAGAGGCTCCTGCCTGACACCAACAGCCACAATGCCTCCTATTGTGTGCATCCCAAATAAAGGTGCAAGCGTTATCCATGACGACCAGCGTGCGGTCGTCGTAATAATCAGGAACCTGGGCTGGCAGCAAGTCCTGGCCATCGACAGCCAGTGTTGTCATCACTGGATTCACACCTACACAGATTAAGTAAAAAAACCCCTCAGAATGCTACAAGGTTATGAATTTTTAGACCATCTAATGTATTTTTATTTCAGCAGAATTTCTATGGCAAACTGCATTTGACACAAGTGGCCATATTTTGCAGAAAGCGTAGATCAAAGGTACCGGTGGAGAGGAAAGCCCTGCAGTCCTGCACAGTGCTAGGACCCCTGGCTTGCTTTACAGTATCACCCATACGCTGGCCCGGTTCTTCATGGGGTTGTTCAGACAGTTTTAGAAACAGATTGCGGCAGCTGTGGAAGACAAACTGGTTGCCTTACACCAGATGTTTTGCCCTGACAGCTCATGCACATACTAATAATGCTGTCCTTATGCACGCTGAGGAGGAGGGATAACTTTGAGGGGGAACAGTCTGGAACAGCACGCTGGAATTTCTTCCACCCGTCAGCACAGCCTTGATGTTATTTGTAATTTTTATGCATTAGTGTTCTGGTATCTTTATCCATACAAAATTAGGCCCTGTAGAAGAGTAATTTTTTGCCTGGCTTCCTAAGGAAATGAAGCTCATTGCAGTCATGTTGCTTTTCTGTCTGTCTGGGTCCTTCTTCATCCCTTCTGTAATAACTTTTAGGCCCTTTGGCTGATTTCAACCAAGTTTGATCCATAAAAGGCTCAAAAATAATTATGTTTTCATGCATAGCATGGAAATAGACGGTCAGCTGGAGGAGCCCATATTATACCTCCCACTGATAGAAAGGCTTTAGTTTGAACCTGCACCAGAGTGTCCCCATCAACGGAAAGACCTTGTCAATGTCCAACACCAGAAAAAGCTTTGGCAGGACATCATGCCTGCTTAGAGAGCAGTCTGTCAGCCCTGAGATGAGACACAGCCCAAGCTACTTGGTCCCAAGTACGCTCCTACTGAGGACAGCAGGGTTACTTATCAAGATGGGGAAACCACACCTACAGTTTTACGCCGGATACATATCACCTATTTGGGCTTTCTCACCCAAAACTGGGAGTCCAACCTCTGTCCTTGCTACAGCTCACCCCAGTGATGACTACATAATCCCCTTCCCCTCGTGTCATTTCTGGCATTCACAGGACCCAGTGCCGAGCCCATTCAACGCACTAAGTCGGCAGAAAAATAACCGAGCAAAGAAAGCAGGTAGCGTTTTGCCGGGCTAGTGAGTTGAAATGGCTCAGCACAGGAGCTATTGAGGTGGACATTGGAAGGGAAGGGAAAAGCTGATGGTAGGGCAGGGGGCAGAGGGAAAGATAAGTTGGGGGAAAATTCAGTAGGATCTTGCCCTGTCAGAGCAAGCGAGTTGTTAGGTAGGTTCAGCCGAAGAGTACCGACAGGTGTAATTGCGTGTGCTACGCTAATTACAGAACCACAAAATAACCAGCTGTGAATGAGACTGTTCCACACTGACTCCTTTGCATTTATTAGATTGTGCATGGAAATTAGCAGGTTGGTTTTTAACGGCGTGGAGATCCAAGCCATGACACAACGGGACAATAAGAGAGACTGAGATGACTTCTTCTTGAAGGTGACCTCCTGTGAAGCAGTGACATTCAGGTAGCGCGAGAGATGACATGATTTCTCTGGTGCCTTTCTGGCACTTCGACTAAAACTGAATTAGTCTGTCTATATTTAACGGTTATGCCAGTTCAAGTATATCCCCTGATGGTTGAACCATGCTCAGGGACAACACAGCTATATGAAAGACCTCCTGGAGGGCTTACATAAAGAGCAGGAGGGAATAAAAGGAAGAGGCAAGAATGCTTCTTATGCTGACACATCTAAAACCCTGCAGTCCTTACACAAACCAGTGTTTAGTGCCCTTTTACTGCCACTGAATATGCATGAATCTCCCAAAAATGTTTATGCTAGGACAAGCACTTATTGCTGAATCCTCGGAACTAAACACCTACTAAATAAAATCAGATCAGTCTTTCAGAGAGATTTCAAGTTAATGGTAAGCATTTTCTGGGAGCATTTTCCAATAAAGCAAACTGTTGTCATTAAAAAGAGACTTTTCAATCAAAACACTCACCCACAAGTACTCTGTGCCTTTATATATTTTCTAATGAAAAATGTCAGTTTTTGGAAACCAAAACTGTTCACTTTGCAGCTTTTATTAAAAACCACCAGAGAAAAACAATAAGGAAGACTTGTCCTTGTACAGAAAGGCCATTTGCCTACCCAGAACTTTTATTTAAACAAAAATTGTAATTATTTTTAGCTTTTAATTCTAAGAACGTGTATAGACTTCGTCTTAGTGTCACATATGGATACTCAGCTTGCATTTCTGAGCCCTGTAACACCAGCCCCTGTACCTGAAAGCTCTTCAACATAAGCACAGACCTTGCATGCTTGTCTCAACCCAAACCCAACTGATGAGCTGAGATGTCAAGGCAGGACGGGGGTAACTCTGTGGCCCAGCCAAGGTTTGACACAGGGAGTTTGGTGGTGGTGATGTGTGGCCTGACACCCTACCATCCTCGCAGCTCAGAACGGCTCCCACAGGCATTTCTAAAAGCTGATTTTGCCTTTTTTTCAAGCATTTGCAGCCTCCATAAAGGAAAACATGTCTTTGCAGAAAACTGGAATACGGTAAGGACTGCTAAGTGGGGCAGGAAGGAACATCAGAAAGGAATTGTCCTGGACAGACACAATATTTGTCTAGAAAATATTGCCTAGTTTAACTGAAAGTGCAGGTACTCTTACTTGATTTGAGGTACAGACAAGATAAAGAGATCGTTAAAAATGCAAGTGTTGTTAGCAGTCCTGGCAGCTCCTGCTGGTGGATGTGGTGAAACTGGTGGAAAGTTAAAAAAAATGAGAGAAGAAAAAAATGCCTTAGCAATTGTTCTTGTATCTTTGGGTTGCAGTCAGATCAAGAAGTCAAAGCAAGCCTTTCATACACCAGTTAAAATTCTGAGTGCTGATTATTGAGGTTAACTTCTGCTTTTTTTCCAGGATTTACACAAATCCATTCCAGCAGAGGATTAAAGATCTGTTCCTACTGAGGTCAATGGCAAAACTTCAATGGCAAAGCAGATGCTGGACCTGAATCAATACAGGAACCAAGCCCCATTTCCAGGTTATTAAAGGAATTGTGAATTTACAGTATACAAATTTCCTGCAGGAAATTTTTCTTCCTGCATATTTTTTAAAATTCTGATCAATTCCTCCTCCCCTTGAAAATTCAGATGCATTTAGTGAAGCGCTGTGCTGAAACAGAGCGTATTTATTGACAATGAAACGAGAACAGTACACTTCCAAGCAATTTAAAAATAACTCCCTTCGATTAGTTTCAATGCAAGGATGATAGCACAGAGGATTATTTTTCTGTTGTAGTAAATTATTTATGTGAAAGTTGTTTTCCTTTTAACAAGTAAATCTTCCTAGACACAATTGCATTAGGTCTCCTGAATTTCATAATGGGGTTATCAATGAATGCACATAGAGTTTCAAGGTAAGCCTCAAGTGCAGCTATGCTCACACGGCGTAGAAGATCCGTTGCCGTATTTCCAGGGACACGTCCCTTTTCCAGTGTGGGACAGAAAATCAGACGCTGCCACTGTGGGATTTTTTTTTCTTTATCACTTGCCCTTTGTGGGAAATAACGCTGGATTAAGCAATGGCAACACGTTACAGCTCTTGCAGTGAGAATGGCATCCAAGTTTCGACCTGAGCTCTCTTGCAAGCTGCACCACGCTGGGAGTCCTTTGCCGGGAGACTGTCCCCGTGTAACTCTGTGTCACCTCACGTCTGGAGACCCTGCCAGGACACGATGAGTGGGGACACAAGCACAAAGGGAGAGGAGAGGTCAAGCAGCAGGCAGAGACCCATCTCCCTACTCCCACTCCAAACCCCTGCCTACAGGCATCCTGGTCCTTCAGGAGACGCCTGTCAGCCTCTGCACTGGGTATCAGTATATATGTCCTGTCTCAGCACTGTTTTTTTTTCTGCACAGCAGGAATTTTATTATTTTTCTTCTGTTGCCACCTGAAAAAATTCTTGCCTTCCTTCTGCTGTTCCTTTCATCTTGCTATGAACAAATTAATGATACAGCAGTAATTGCCCCCCACTTGATTTTGGGTTTAGTCCTCTGCAGATTTTTATGTAGCAGAATATGAGAGTGGAAGCAGCAGGATCCTCTGCAGACCCATTTTTCAGAAGATGATGCAAAGTCAGGCACAGTCTATTTTCATATCTTCCTCTGACATCTTTACATGCATGTGGGCTCTCTATGCCAGGGATTAACTGAAACCTGCCCAGTTTATATGGTACTTGTATAACTCTTGCTTCTTGCTACATACAATAATGTGGCATCACAAGCAAATAGGTATTATTAGACACAATAAGGAAGAGACTTGCCTAAAGCTGAAGACAGAGGGACCATTGAAAGGTACGGGGGAAGAGTGAAGCCCAGACTGGGCTATGGGGAAGAAAGGGGGATGCTTTTTGACTGCATTTGCTCTAAGAATCACCTATCAAGAAAAAGCAGGCTTTTTGATAAGGGAGAGCAACTTCACAGACCCATGACCAATGTACAGTGATGCTCCTCAGAGATAACAGTAGGGAGAAAAAGACCAGCAAAACCCCAGAGTCTGTTCCAAGGTCCAGTTTTCCCTCAAAGTGGGCCCAATAGTACACCTAAGTAATGATGAGGAGCAAAGGGAAAAGGCTGAGGTCAGCAATGCTGGGGGAGCCTCCCAGCAGGGACCCCTGTGGCTGAGCGTTGCCCAGGTGGGAAACCATACAGCAGTCAGGACCTGGTCCGACTTTCAGATGGACTTTCTGAACACACCAGGTTGTTTTGGTCACTGTTTTCTGACGTGTCAAACAAACGTCCTGGTGCCTACCATGGCAGAATGAACTCCTCATCTTCTTCCCTAAGGTTGTCTGCCAACCACTGGGGCCTCAAGGTGGCTGGAGAGACCCTGATTCTGCCATTCCTCAGGAAGAAATGGACCTCGTGCAAGGTGGGGAGGTGAAGACAACCTAGGTGGACTCGCAGGCTGTGTTCATGCTCGCAGCCCAAACAGTGCCAGGCCGTATCAGTTGGCGTGGTCTGCCAAACTCGTTTCCCCCAGAGCCACACGGTGAGGAGCAAGGTGCCGGGTGTGCAGCCGCAGGCACGGCTGTGCGAGTAACCACATCTGAAAGCATGACACCTTATGCACCGAACGCTACCCCTTTGGCAAAGGCAGCTTAGCTGTTTTCCGTTTGGGAAATACCTGTGCCCGTTCGCTGTGCAGTAGCCTTGAAACTTGCCCTTGCTCTGTGAACAGCCGTATCTGACCGAGAGGAGCATAGCCCAGCTGTTCTTCTATGCCACTTCCTACCGCTTCCTGAAGTAGGAGGGGAGCACTGTGTACCTAGTTGACAAGTATAGGAAGTACTACATCATTTAGCTGAATAAGCAGGTATGTATTTCAGTTCTGCAGCGTCAATGAACTGAAAAGAGCATGAAGTCAGTGCTCTTGCCATTTGCAAAACGTTCCATATCTCCTCTCCTAAGGTACCCAGTTCAGAAATACCTGTGAAATATTTCAAACAGCACCATCTTTTCTAGGAGAGAATACCTTTAACATCAAAAAACGTTTAATGATCACCCAGAAATAACAAAATAATAAGAGTTAAGTCAGACCTCGGACAACGTTTGTCTACAAACGATGCCCTCTCCGCAGGGCTCTCGAGGAAGAGGAGGGTTTCTGTGGCAGACAGAGTGTCTCTTACTCACCTTCCCACTGACATTGCTGTGCAGTGATGCTCAGGATGCTGCTCCAGCAGCACAGGGTGCAGCCCCTAGCCCCCGGGGCGACTGTGTCGCAGCGCTGATGACCTCTGGCTCTGTTGTACCGAAAGCCGCGATTCTAAGTAAATTTCCCGATCTGAGCTTTTCTCAAGAACTGGGGTATTTGGTGAACTCTCTAAACTGCCAACACAATATATATGTCTATCAAAAATATTGGCTTGATAAAAGTAGACGGCGACATACACTGCCCCCAAGTGCTTCTCCTAATTTGCCCTTGAAAATTTAAACGTTCAGATAATCGCTCTTGGGAGTGTAAGTGTTGTGGAGGCAATCACGGTTTGCATTTTTCACCTTTGAATTGAGTATTTTGAAATCTCTGTCATTTTTCAAATGCAAGCCAGGAAATACATTCCGTACATTTATTTAGACTAGTTTAATCTCTTACGCAGCTACCTAGATCTTCTATTTGTTGATCTTCTGAAAGCATATCTTAGTTTTGATTTTGTTTTAAAGCTGATTCTAAAAGAAAAAGAACCCCACAATAAATTAAACAAACTAAAAAGAAAATAGAATTAAATAAAATAAATGGCAGAAAACAAATTAACACACTACATACATGGTTCTGTGGTGGGTTTTTTTTTAATAAAAATGTAAATGCAATTAAACAAATTACTTTCTGTCATTCACAGTGGTTCTTGTAATGAGATGTTGTGTTGGGGTAAGAGAGAAGTTCTGATATTTGGCTTTTAATTACCTAAGCACAAAGTTTAGGAGCTTCCAAAGAACAAACGATATCCTTGCAGTTGCTGGATTTTGTGAGCCATGACTTGGAGAAATGCTCCGTTTTCTTTCCTAAAGAAAAACAAGTAATTACTAATATAACACAGAACATCAAGAATTAGCAAAATGCATAGCACAAATAGATGTTGGTCTTTCTACGCTATTTTTTCAGCAGTATCTGCCAAACAGTCTGCGCTTCGGATGAGACTGATCTAAATGACAGATGGGCCAAAACTGCTTTCCAGGGTCAAACTTGGCCTGATTTTAAATTGCTTCATATTGATTGAAAATGGATCTGAAATCAGGCAGAGCTAGACAAGGCCCAGCTATCAGCAGATCCCATTATGCTGAGCAGAGGGAGTTACAGCCGGAGCGCTGCGTGGCCCCTGCTCGTTAAGCATATGCTTTAGTGCTTTGCAGGACTCGTGCCAGAGATCTCCATCCTTTACAAGATGGAGTTACCGGGCTGATGGACATACTCCAAAACAGGGCTCCGTAGCAGAAAATGCAGCAGATGAAAAAACTTAACTGAAGGCTTCTTTTCTCCTGAATGGCCAAGAACAGAGGGGTCCTCTCAAAGCACCCATGATGAAGATAAAGGGGATTACAGCACTGTCACTCAGAGCAGCCACATGCAGTGCATCCTTTCTGACCTAAGAGAAAAGAGATTTGAAATGCTGATAGAGCTTCCTAGTAGATACAAGCAGCAAATAGACTGTTGCAGAGAAAAAGGTTCTCTTATAGCAGCCGTGGCTGCTATACCTTACAAGCTAAGAATTTGAAAAGGTAGCCAAATCTTTCTGAGGAGAAAAAACCCACATATAAACAAGCAAGCGACCATAGAATGTTTCAAAAATTGGAGTGCTGGATGCATGAGAGCTCAGTGGGGGTGATGAAGAGGGCACACGCAGACAATGCCAGCTCAGCCTTAGAAATCCTTATAACAGATTCTGATTTGCTCATCTCTCCTGCTTTCATTTTTCTTCTGTCTTGGGTGAAGGGTTTGCGTTTAATAACATCATTTGCATCAGTGTGTCCCAACTGACCAGGGTACTAGGGCTGGGAGAGATTAGCATGGTAATCTCATTCTGATGGATAAAATTAGCAAAGATATTCCCCTGAATGGAGAGCTGCTATTGGCGAGCTGCCGTGCTTAGAATCAATTACTAAATTACTTTGAGCTCTAAGTCGACAGTAACAGAAAAAAATTGGCATCGACCGAAGTGAAATAAGATAAAAAATATGCGATCATTAAATCTCTCGCTACTATTCGCGAATGTGACTCACAAGAACTGCACAAAAAATAAGGCAGAATTTAATTTTTAACAGTGGTCGCTGTCATCATTTCAACCAGAGCTGCTCAGTGCATGGAAGCGCAGCTCAACCTTGCTATCTGGCTGCTCGGAGGGAGAGCGGGGCTGCTCGCTGGTCCCACCCTATGCTGCGCAAGGCACATCGCGGGGACCGAAAGCTCTGTGTGTGCAAGCAGAGCAGGACAGAGAAAGGCTTTGCCAAGGCATAAAGCCTTCCTTCATGCTGTAGTCATCTGGGATCTGTGTAAGCGTATCGTACAGAAAACGGAAGGTCTCTGCCCCACAGAAGGCACAGTCTGGAGGCTTTTCTGCACACACACGCAGTGTACAAAATCCACAGCAAGTGAGTAAAGCCCCATGTGCACACCTTGCTCGCTCTAGCACCAAAACAAAATAATATCAATTATTACTAATATTAGTATATTATCATTATCTTAAGAGCAACAGCATGCTGTTTATAGCATAATCAGGAGTTTACCCAAGCTGAAATGAGGCCAAAATCTCAGATCTTCACAATACTCAGACCTTCACTACCCATTCAACGTGCTGGGCAAGACAGAAGTGCTCTGCAGCGACAGAGATGGTCAGAAGGACCAGCATTTGCATTATTATGGCTGAGCTTTGGCAAATAGCTACAGATCTCAGACTGCAGATTTTTGGTTGTCCCAGCTGAGACAATGGCACACAGGCCTGGCTTCCAGAAGAAGGAGTCTTTTGAAGCTTCCCCAGCTGAACGCATACACCTAGAGACCTCTCAGATCACTGGCTGCTGCTGCAGACCTTCTAGACCGAAGTTACAGCAGTTGTAGACAAATATTCAGTCCATCTTTTCTGCATTAGAGGAAATGTGAAAGAGAAAACCAAAATTTAAAATCACCACGTTATCCAGAATGTAGGACATGGGACATCCTAGCTTCAAATATTACCTGCCATGGTAGCTACAGTTATGAAATAAATATGCTTCAGCATGAAAAATATCCAGCTCACGCATGATCAGTTGGATAGCAGGAATGTAGAAAAAAGAAACGTGAAAGAACCTTTTATCAACTTTAAACACCGGGAATCACAGTAGCATAAGTAATTGATAATATTATTAGCACAGTATACATATCAGCTGTCGGGATATTATGAGGACTGAATCCAATCTCTGTTGAGGGAGTCGGGGTCAACATCATTAACTATAGATCCTGTCCTGGTTTACATATAGAGCCCTCAGGCCAAGTGTCTGCCAGATACATCTCTATAGATGTGCATAGCTATAGGACATACAGGGGGCTAATCACACACATCAGTAATAGACAACAAGCTTTTGTTTATCTGAAGGTTTACTGGAATTAACTGATTAGTGTCAACTTGACACAATAACTTTTGTCTACAATGTAGTAGATCATTTTGATGGTTTTATTGATGGAGTGTTGTCTAATGTAAATTGTAAGGGTAGTTGAATGAAGTAGGAAACGTTTCAGTTAAACAGAAATTGAAGAAGCCACTAGCAAATGTATCTTTAAAATGTCACATTCTGCAGCCTTGTAGATGCCATGATAATGATAACACTGATGGCAACAACAGTAAGTAAGGAGGATTTAAAATGGAAATAGACGCCACCTATTCATAAATGTATCTCTCAGATAACTCCACAGATGTTATATCCTGATGTTAAAACTAACATCAGATAAATGTGACATCTTTTCCATGAAAATCAAGTCAGTCTAGTAAAAAAAAGGGAAACAAGTATATTTATTTACCTAATCCCCATAGTTGTCCAACTTAAAATAAAACATGGAAAATATTTAAGGAAAAGCATATTTTCTGGTAATATTTTTTTTTTTGCATAGATTCATAACATTGTTTTCTTTTTCATCTTAGACACAATTCCTTTTTCCGTAGTTAATACGGAACACACGTTTTGCTTTCCACTGCTGGGTTTCATGAACTAGGCTAGGCTTTCTGTTCTCAAGGCTTCACACCATGGTTAAGAGTTCATGGTTTAAAACTACACATGATCATATTCATCTTCTAACAAAGTAAAAATAGACTTCTTTTCTAGCTCAGATATTAGATTATTTGGTGCAATTGTTGGACAATCTCCTTTGAAAGTAAGCTCAGGGAATACAGTGATTATGTCGTGAATGCTTCAAATAAAAGAAAGGTGCTATATGGTCTGCTATCTTTATATTCTACTATAAATAACAGAAAATGAAGTCACATTCTTTTATAACTCCAAAATCACCTTCCTTTCCTTTCCAGGCACAAACTATCCTCTCCACAACAGCCAGTCAAAACAATTAGGGTAGGACAAGGGGGATACTGTGTGTCACAAAACGAAGTAATTAAATTTAGGCAGTATTATCAATGATGCCCAGTTCCAACCGTTAAGGCTGCTGTTAGTAACCCCAGTCTGTCCCTCTATCAAAAAGCTATTTATTCTTCATTACTGGCTATCCCTGGGTTACAGGGATTCATTGTCATTGTAGTAACTTATAGGAGGAACAGTTAGTGCAATGATATTATGGAAATAGCCATTTCATAGCTCATGGGCAAAGTAGTGTCGAGTCACAGCTTTCCAGCAGTTGTCAGCAATGGTGAAATCTTGTCTGTATTATCACCCTTGAGGATTCACTACATTTGTTTGGCTTACAGCAATGTAATGGAGAGGGAATTCTCTCACCTGAGAAAACAGCCCCGTTTTAGACATCCCATCCATGTGATTCCTACAGAAATTTATACACGAGGTCTGCAAAACTGGGGTCAAAATATGCTGTCCCCTGGGGACACAGATTACCCAGTTTAGATCAGATGCAGCCAGACCAACGTGGTTCCATTTTGGCCACAGACACAAGTCATGAGTTCCTCTTGATCTGCCCCAAAACTAATCCTGCCTCCTAACTGGAGCAGGGCATCACATGTCTGAGAGAGTCTAACTTCCAGTACGAAGCTTTCAAAAGGTTTTCTCTCACATGTCTTTAAATCTGAGGATGTACAAAGTCATAAGAGCTTATTACATGGAAGGCAATGAAAGTAAATAGATGCTTAGATAGGTTATGTCATTCTTAAAGAAACACAAATGAAATTAAACCAATTAATTTTGTGTGCTTTCCTTCGTAGGAGTACATTACTGCATCCAAGAAATCACAGCCCTTCTCCGGCAGCACCTGATGTAGCAGTTTTCTGAAGATGCCTGCTTCTCCATTCAAAAAATGCACAGGTTTGTTAAACCCTAAGATTTGGCCAGAGCTTGGTGGTACTTGTCTATTTATTAGACTTAGACATATTCAAATCTATGTTTGTTTGAAACCGGCAACATACATTTTCAGCCAAGATTTCTGTCTAGTTACTAGAAAAAAAATTGTTTGAAAAGGGGTTTATTTTAAGCCTAGGGAAAAAGGTCTCAATTTTGGAAAATAAAATGTTTCATGTGGTTAACTCTTAAATAGCTAACCAAGTCACTTGACCCACATGCAAGCAAAGCAAGTGATTTTTATTCTGCTTTTAAAAGTAGCTCCTGGGCAAAGATGCATAACCATTCTTAAATATTTTGGTTAATTTTAAACAGGATGTTAAAATATCTAGCTATTGATTTTCTGTGGCCCTTATGTGTAGTTATTTGCATTATAAATGTTCCATTGTTATAATATCAAGTCAGAAGCAGCTGATAAGATGAAAACACAATACAGTGCGATTTATTCTTATGGAGTAGCTTTCATAGAAAGAATAAAATAACCTTTTACATGTAGATATGCACTTTCAAACACAATTCTCAGTTGTGCCCAGTAGCACACAGTTAAGTATGAAAAGAAAGAAAAAGACCATTTGTGGTTTAAAGAATGGCCAGGTACAGCAGAGACTACGGTATTCAGGAGAATGGCAGAGAATGACAACACTTTTCCCAACGGTGCCTTGAGAAAGCAGGTTTGGATTCAATAACTCTCTTGTGTGAGGCTCTGATTCCTCCCTGACAGCCCTCAGAGAACCTGCAGGAGGGAGATATTTGGCTGTAACCTCTCTTTCCTGTACCAGCCCAGCATATTACAAGCATATGCACCAATCCAGAGAGAAGCTGGAGATCTCTAGAAGATGCAGATGATGCTCTGTCATGCAGGCACATGCCTTCAACATGCAACTGAGACAGATATCACATGTACACCTAAAATGCATTTAAAGTGTAGCTATTTCTACAGAGGAAAGGAGAAATTGGTTTAGAGTCATGCCATGAGAAGTATGGACATCTTCACCATGAACTTCAGCACAACATTGCATTTCTACAGCAAATATACCAGCTTCTTCAGGGGCGATATGGAGAAGGGTTTTAAGTTCTCAAATGAGAGAGAATTTGCTTTTCCACGAATGCTTCCACCTCACACCAATCTTGAATGTGGGGTGGCACAACGTCTTCCATCGGTTTTCATCCCTTTAGCACCTTGTTCTTTGTTCCATCCTCTGCTGCCTCCTTGTTTCTTTGTCTCTGCATACATCTTTTCCAGGAGATGTTTGAGCACACAGCTCTCTCCTGCATACATTTCTTCTGTCTTAACTTTTTCACATCCTCTCCAGAATGACATTCACCAGCTCTTTTCCCATGTCACCAACAGGATAGTCCTCAACAGCTGAAAGGTGAATGTTCCTAATGTTGATCACCTTTTCTCCAAACACCTAGGAGTCCTCTTGCACATTCTTCTGTCATCCCACTAGGGCACTGAAAAAGACAAGATATGTCATAGTGGAAGATATTTCCACTTTGTCACTGGTCTCACTGTGTAGAAGCAATACAAGGTATCTTCATGCCAAATATAAATATCCCTAGTGCACAGGTCCAGCACACTGAATTATATGAAACACAGGGGTTATATCCCTTCAGATATGAAGGGGGTATCTTGGTGGCAAAATCTTCTGCAATCATTAAGACCAAAGGATAACCCTAAGTCAAAATACTTTATAACACATAGTCCCACAATTCTGTATTCAATAGCAATCTTAAATTAGAATAACAAATGAGAAGCGTCAAAACTGAAAATAATTAGGAGTTTAGAAGAATAACTTGTCACTAGGATTAAGTGATTTTTTGGGTCAGCATAAATAGAGAAGCAATCCTGAGAGGTATGTTTTGTATCTCAATGTAACATAAAGACTGTGTATTATATAAAATGAGGGGGGAACAAAAAAATTGTGCTCATCCCAGGATTATAATTGCTTTATCTTGCCAAAATTTCTCATTGGGTCAAATACAAAGACTTTCATTCAGTAGTTAACAAGGCTTTCTTTAAGCAAATTCCTTTTGGCCTCATCATTTTCTCTACAATTTTCACAGCCTTACAGACAAATCACAGCTGCCCAAAGCCACAATTAGTCGGTCATGATATACTACTAGATATACATTATGTGCCTTTATAGGTATGTGAGAGGGGTGTGTGTGCATAAGATGGAATGATGTGCAAAATGCAGAATTTATATTATTTAAAATGTAAGATGAAAATGCTATTTCAATCACTGCTAATTTGCATTTCATATTCCCCAAACATCATAATACTATTATAAGGTATTGATCCAAGCATGACCATTTGATTTCACATCAATACTAATATGACTTTTCTGTGATCTGTTGACATGTGGGATTTTCTGAGTGAAATGCATACATACCAATATCCAACTATTTTCACTAGTGAAACGGGATTGAGCTGTTCTGTATGAAAAGCTGTTGGTAAAATTGTACATCACCCTGTCCCAAAACTTGAATATAAATTTTACTAGTAGAGTTAGATCTTTAATCTTACCCCTTTCCCATGTCTCTTTCCTTCATCTCTTTGAGATACTGTGTCTTTGTGATAGTTTGTTGTCTGGAGCCATATCCTAAGCACAACGCACTGGTAGCAAATGTGGTTATGCCGTTTACGAGCAAGAGTCCCTCAAAATCTCATTCCCATCTCCAACTTGGTTGTTTAGGACCTGACATAAAGACTGCTGGAACAATAGCCTTCTCCTGAGCCTCTCTGAATTGTGTAAATAATACAGTTCATTGTAAACCCGTTCTTGCTTTGATGATTTTTGCATACAGATGCCAAAATCATATGGGTCCCACCCCCCCATTTCTTCTCACCCACTAGATAGGCATATGGGATGATAATCAAATAGCCTTTAATCTTATCTACACTGCTGATGTACTTCTTCCTACTAAACCCCTGTTTTCAACATTACCTGAGTTTCAGCATACACTATCACGTTGATTTTTCCTGGTGGTTACCAGCTTGAAATCTACCCGGTGGTCAGGGATAATTACCCATCTCTAGATGAGGACCCCTTCCCCATCGGCACGCAGACATGTACCCAGGCAGCCAACACTGTTTCTGCCAAGGAAAACGGCAACATCTCCATCGATTTACTAGGAGCAGACTTGAATCTTACTGGCATGGAAAGCCTGAAGGGGAGAATGCAGCATGTCTGGGAAGGGTGCTACGTGCTGAGGATACTCAGTCACTTCAGGGTCACTGAAATCAGCACGTAGAATGCAATTGCTTTTATCTCACCTGAGCATCTATGGGGCCTGAGAAAAAACTAGCCAAAAGTGGATTCATCCCAGACTCATCCCACAATGAGTCATCCCAATTTCCTCACAGAAGCCAATGGACCCAATAAACCAGCCAGAGTCTGTCACGTGCCACAGGCGAGATGTGTTTCATCTGCCAAGACCTGAAAATGTGTCACAACCTCAAAATCCAGCTAGAGCTGCCACTGCTTCTGGATCCCACGGTTACTGCTGGAGGTTCTTCTGCCTTGTGCTATACATGACAGCTGTCACTCTTCTTTCCCACATTGTGACACTTCATGTTGAAGACTACCAAGAAGCTGAAGGGTGGAGGAGTCCAGTCCCTGCGTGGGACAGGTCAATACAGTCACCACATACACCTTGAATTCCAGGCACCATTTTCCTGTATGCTTTTGGATGGAGTCCACATTGCAGGACAATAAAACCCTGGGAACGTCAAGCTCATCAGGCTTCAAACTGCCTTCCAGCAGCAGTGACCTTCTAAACCAAACCTGTAATATTGGAAGTAAGAAAAGGAAGAATAACTGCGATGGGCTTACGTTACATAGGGGCAGCATCTCCCCCCGCAACCCACTCACAATGCATTTACTAGGGAGAAACTTCATTGGAAGTCCAGAATCTACTCAGCAGGGGATGAACTAATGGCTGATCCAAAGTAATTTAAATTACATTGCGAGTTTGTTAGAGCCCTATCATCTCCTGTTTGGTTCTCTGGATAAATTGTGTATGAACACAATGTGTATTAGTCTATGTCCTACCATCTACTTACTTTCACACGTTGTTTTCTTTACTTTTGAAGATATCAGCATATGTCAGTATACAATTACAGTATCTGAAAACTCAATTAATGTGCTATTTACGTGAGTATTAACTAGAACAATGCCTATAAATGTATTAGAAAAAAATCTTCTTACAGATTGTGAATAAACTTTTAAGAACTGACCCAGTGCCAATGCTTTCAGCGCCTGTCTGGATATAGGCAATTATTTTAGTTAATGGCACAGCACAAGGTCCCAGAGTACACACATAAACCCACATTTTCCAGCAGAGATTCAAGCAGGGATTACATAAAAGGTTTTAGTAAAAACTGCAGTCTTGCTCTCATCTGAAACTATTACACATTCATATTCTCTATTAATGTAAACAGATAATTTACCCTTAATTTAAGGTCCCTTCACATCAAGCATAATCAGCTTAAGGAAGATATGTGGTCAGCATAAAAAAGATGTAGTTTACATCTCGCATCTGCTCTTCATTCAGGTTCAGCTCTGCCTCCTGCTGTCTCCAACACATGGAAACTTCCATACTGCCCTCCTCCCTCAGCCAGCACTTGCAGGTATTTTCACTCCCTATTCTGAAATCCTAATAGAGGGAGCCTAGGTTTGACCATTGAAGTCTGTATGACCTGCACTCCCTTAGCAAAAGATGAACCTTACATAACTTGAGTTTCAATAAAGGAGCCTGTGAACTCATTTTGACTGCAATAAAATGAAAAGACTGGTGATTAGCAGGAAGGCATTGTTGTACTTTCCTGGTTAGCACCTGGGGCTGACTAGTAGTAATTTGATTGATTGATTGATTGATGGATTGATTTGGATAATATTTGCTGGGAGCCTAAAAATGACCAGCTGCCAGCATTATGTTGCTTTTGTACAGGGGCCCTGGGTGATCTATCAGGAATCCTTTGCAAACAGGAGTGTTACTTAAAAAAATGCAGAGCAAATGCAGGCAAGTTTTGATAAGTTGCCATATGGAAATAATATAGCAAACACAATCCAAGCAAGCAGAGGAGCTACAGAGCAATGTAACCAGAGCTGGATCCACAGTGATGACACCCCAGCCAAGAGCAGTGATCTAGCTGTGACCCCAGTAACAACACCGACAGTACCCAGGGACTGTTACTGGGAATGGGGCTCTGACTTTTAACCTGAGCCAACTCTGTATTTGGATCACTAAGGAAATGTTCCCAACCCATTTGTCCAGGTGTTTTCTTGCTCATCATTTAAGAGTGGCTAATTATCACTAGTCCCTAAGGCACACAGCATTGCTTTGACCTGTTGCTGCTGTTGCAGTTTGATGTGGGAGCTGCTGTATACCTCGGCAGAGCCAAAGCAAACCTTAGATTAAACAGCTTAACACCATTTTCTCCTGCTAACCCTTTCACTTGTGCCGGAGCTGGAAGTACCTTGCCTGAAGGCACAGTGCATCCTCATAAGCAGGAATTCAGGATTGTCAAACCCTGCCTCCCTGTCACTGGCTACTTATTTTGAGAAAAGAGCCCTTTCTAACTTTCCTATGACCTCTTGACTTAGACATCGTTATCTTTCACTGTGGGAAGAACATACCTTTCCATCTTTCTTACTGCCTCATTCAACCTCATTGGATTATTGGATTCATTGACACAAACAGGCATAGAAACGTAAAATTGCCATAATTGGGTCAGGCCATAGGTCTAATAGTGGCCAGCAATGATCGCTTAGAGAAAGAACAGAAGAAGCAGGGCACATGCAGAAGAACCCTTTCCTTGGCAAATCTCCTCTGCCGCTAGCAGTTTTGAGGCCATTGGGAAGCTGGAGTTTGTATCCAAACCATCAGCGTATGATGCAAAAACACAAAATACCAAATACCAGCAAATACCAAACCTTGATTTTTTTAAAACTCATAAGCATGCTACTCATTAAACAACACAAGTATATATCTGAAATTGTATATGACTTAGATCCTTATGCGTGAGTCATCAATGTGTTTTGCTGTGCTTCTGTACTGGCGAGGAGACAGATGGACTGGCACTTTTTGGCCATAATGAACACATAAACTACTTTTTTTTCTGTTGACAGGGTTTCCTTAATTCTCCTTCATGCTATTTTCACTGCACTCTCTCTCTCCCCACCCTACTCTGTGAATTTTATGAGGGGCCCCTCAATTTCTGTGATCCAATCTTCTCGTTCCTCAGCCCCATTATCGACAAAGGCGTCACACTCACACTCCGTACCTTTGTAACTAGGTTAAGGATCAGCTTGCACAGGCAAGCTGCAGTCCCGCAGGCTATTCAGCTCTAAGGGCCTAATCTAAACTCTGCTGAAATCAGTCTTTAAAAGGTTCAGTAGGTTTTGACCAACTTCATTGCGCTTAGAGGCAAGGCCCTGTAAGAGTCATTACTAAATCTGCCCCAGTGCACAGCATGTTACACTCTGTAACTTGCTATTTTTTCAGTGCAGCACATTTTTTCTACAATCTGAAATATAATTCCGTCCTACTACCTCTCCTGTCTGCTACTCTGCAAATGGCATCAAGTATCCCTAGATGTGAAAGCACTAGGGTTTAAAAACATGGCACGATGTTCAATATCAGTATTTATGGAACTGAGAAAAGCATTGCTTACGAAAAAGAAGGTAAAGACTGTATCATTTGAAATGTGTGGGGTGCTTCCTTGCTTGCTAAGCAGTGTAAGTTGGTGCAGGTGAAGGTCCTCCTGGATGCAGCTGAATGGACAAGTATGGTTTTGCTATGGGTTTCTGCTTTACCCAACACACACAGATTTAAGCCTGTGGGGTTTTGTGGTTTAGAGCTTTTTTTGTTTTATTTTTTAACGGGACGAAAATAGGACTGTTTGTAAGGCAAGCTGCAACCAGGCCTTCTGGCTTCTGGTTTTACCAATGTCCCTATATTTATTCCATCAGGGAATAAAGAAAAGAAGCGTTCAAATCCGGGTCTCTTTGGCTAGCCAAGGCCAGGAGCATGGTTGGGAGCTTCAGAAAGGCATCTCCGCCGGTGCCGGAGTCGTGTTGGCGCCCTGCTTCCTGCTGTCCTTTGCTCATAATGACGGAAAGCTTTGACCCGGCCACATCTCTGCTTCTGGAGGGAAAAGCAAAGCCTTCTCTTAGGGCTATTTCAGCTCCCAGGACCCTTGTGCGGCCCCGGCTGTCTTAGCAGCTGCCCAAAGAGCATTTCTGCCTTTCACATCCTCCTTTCACATCCTCTTCCCCTGCTTACACAGTCTACAGCTAGTATTTCCCTTTTTTTTTTTTTTTTAATCGCAGAAAGGCCTCCCCGCCTAATCTAATTCCCGCTCCTTTGTCACAAGCAGATGTCACTTTTACATCTGTGCGTCTGCTCAAGCGCCCCGTCTCCTCCAGCCCCGCAGATGTTGCAGCGGCCGGGGAGGAAGGGGGGGGGGAGCAAAGCGCAGACCCCTCTGCTGGCGGCCGCCTGGACGCCGCCGCCCGGCTAAAGGCATCGGGAAAGCAGGGATTATATTATTGTTATTATTTATTCTTTTTAATTATTATTGCAAATTGCCCTATCCCAACTAACGCAGCAGCAGCCCAGACAACAGCGCATCCGGCTGCGTGGTTATCCCGAGCTAGCGCGCAGAGGGGCGGAGAGGCGCGGAGGAAGAGGGAGCCCCCCCGCGCTGAGCGCAGGGCCCTCTCGATCGGGAGACCGCGGGGCAGGCAGCTCCGGGAGCCGCTCGGTTCCGCGCAGTGCCGCGGAGCCCAAACAGCAAAAAAAAAAAGGGGGAATTTTTCTTTTTTCCTCGGTGGCAGGTAGCGCCGGGATGCGACACGACGTGTCGCCTGCCACCCGCCGTGGCTTCGCACCGCCGCGGCCCCGGGGCGGTGAAGGGGTCGGTCTCCGCGGCCGCGCCCGGCTGCGCACCCCGTCCTGCCAGGGACTGCCCACGGCTCCCTCGGCCCCGCGTGTAGCGGCCGGAGCGGGGCCGGGAGACGGTTTCCCATGGCCGGGAGGAGGTTTCCCATGGCCGGGAGGCGGCCGCACAAAGGCGGCCTGTTCCCTGTTTTGTTCCGCTGCCTCCGAGCATTCCTCCGGCAGCTCGGGGAAGGGGGGGACGCGGACCGGGCCCCTCTCGATGCCGAAGGAGAGGGGAAAGAAAAGTGGCTTTTACACACCCGGAGTGTCGTTCTTCGGCACCCGCCGGCAGGACAGCACCCGCTCCACCCGCCGCCCCGCATCCCGCCGCACCCCGCGCATCATCCTCCGCTCCCCCCCGCGCTGCCCGGCTGGGCCGGAGTTTGCGACCGAGACAAAAGGGCTCTTCTGGAAGGGAAAGAAAAAAAAAAAAAAAAAAAGAAAAGAAAAGAGGGGATGAAGCAACCGGGAGGCTCTAATTCTATTTGTGTCGCCTGGAAATCAGAAGGGGTTTTTCCACACTTCGCCTTGATTTGATTATTCCTTGGAGATGGTTTCTCTGCCCCCAGCCAGACGCGTGGGGGAAGGCCGCTGAGGCAGTTGGCCTATAGTGACAATAATCAAATTACCCATTTGCTACAACTTTTTTCGGCAGAGCCGCTCGCGTGTAGAAAGAACAACTGGAGCCCAAAACCCCGCGGAGGGGGAGCGGGCGAAACCCCACCCGGGGCGGGGGGGGGGGGGGGGGGGGGGAGCAAATCAATCCCCGCGGGCAGTGCGGAGCCGGCCACGCCGGGGACAGAGGGACACACGGGGTGGGAGGCCCGGGGGCAGGTGCCGGGGGTTGGACACGGCCGCTGCCGGCACCCGGGACCGCTGCCGGCATCCGGGACTTCTGCCCAGCCGCCCCGCGGCCCCGACGGCGGCCCCGCTTCCCCGGGTGCGGGAGGGTGCGCGGTGCCGCTGCGGGGAAAGAAACGCGGCACAAAAGGTGCCCCCCCCCCGCCCCGCCCCGAGGAAACGCACTCGGAAATTTTTTTGTTTTGAAATGCCCTGTGTTGTTTGAGAGGGGGCGAGCCCACCTCCCTGCCCCAAACGCGTATTCATATTCATGAGAGCGCGGGTAAATAAAGACAAATCCCCGCTGTAGTAACACTTAGATTCACATCATTCTTTGGTGCCCTTTAGATTTGGGGGACGGAAGACAGATGTTTGCAGCGCTTTTCTCCTCTTGTCTGGTGACCATAAAGGGAGAACCATTTAGAGCTCGCAATTTGTTTCCACCCTCGCACTAAAAACCGTGTTCGCATTTATTTTCATTTCGCCGGTGCACAAAAAGTGTCCACGGGCCACCAAAGGCCGTTCTTTATCAAATACACATTGTACAACATGCGACCGCAATAAA